>CAUYQU010054312.1:0-14425 GCA_963574635.1 Cheracebus regulus
AGAGAGAGAAGGAGAGAGAGAGAGAGAGATCTAAGTGTTTCTTGGGCACTGCTGGATTCAGGGCAACAAGAGATGGGGAGAACCAGCCCCACCAGCTAAAAGCAGCCCTCCTGAAGCCGCACAGCCCGCGAGGGTCGCGGCGGAGGCGCCCACCCAGCGGGAGTGGCAGCACGAAGGGTGACCCAGGCGCGGCCCTTCTCGCTTCGAGGCCATTTCGGCTCTTGTCAATTATTGGGTGTTTGTCCCAATAGAAGTAGAATGGCGATCTCAAATCCTTTCAGCACTGGCCGTTTGCTTCTGACAATGTACCACCAGAAGCTTAGAAAAGAAGCAGTTTTGTAAATTTCAAGAAGCAGAAAGCTTTGGTTTAAACAGACAGAGAGGAGGGAAAAAGAGGAAGAGGAGGAGGAACGGGAGGAGGAGGAGAAGAAGGAAAAAAAGAAGAAACAAACCATTGCCTGAAATTGATGTTTAACTTCTGAAGACCATACCTGATTGGAAAAAGCCATCATTGGGGCTGTCTTTCCGGGAAAACTTACCATTCTGATAACGTTCCCCTCAAACTAAAATACTTTTCTGGGGGGAAAACTACACTGACCGTGGCTTGGTTCAAGACTCCCACCATTTTGATAAGGGTTTTTAGCTTCAGGACGATTTGTTTCCTATTCACTAAGAGTGCCTTTCGCAGATAGTTTCGGAACCCCTCGTATATGGAGGGATGGGGCTGTGACCCGAGTTGGCCTGGGCTGAAGGACAGGAGGACACGCCACTGCTCCCTTTTCCGTAGTTTTTCTTAAAGGCCTGGTTTTGTTTAGATGGAGGACGGTTTCTGGCAGTCCCTCCTCGCCGTTGCTGCAATGCAGGGTACTTGCCGCCCATCTTGCGGCATGGGGGGAGGGGAGGAGAGAGATGGTTTTGTAATAGGCTCTGCAGGCCTGAGTGGGAACGCCTTAAATGATGAGCCCCGGGTTAAAAAAAAAAAAAAAAAGAAAAGGAAAAAGAAGAAGAAGAAGAAGAAAGCAGCTGATGCTGAATTAATAGTTAGAGCATACCCCTGGGGCTTGCTCCAATCAGGGGGTCAGGAGTCCTTTCCCCTCCCCCAGTCCCAGATTTCATATCTGTTTTTAACCAATCTGATCGGATGCGGAGACATTTGTGATGGCTTCTTAAAACCTAAACCCTTGGGCTTAAGAGTTGTCTATTCTCCTGATCAAATTCACCCCAAATACTAACACGTTAAGAAATTATATTGTAAAACCTCCCCAAATCCGATTGACTGGGCTGTTTGGGGCCCATATGGCCAGGCAGCTGTGCTGCTCCACGTGAAAAGACACCATTGCCCCTCCGATGGTATAAAGCGAGGGTTCCCCAGAGAGCTCAGACATGACCTAAGTATTAGCTTAGCCTGAGGTGAAGACTGAGTTAAATCTCTCACTTCTTGGAGGTTAAAATAAAGACAACAACAAAAATCAAAAGAGATGCACTTTTGAATTCATTGTATATTGCATGCCTCCTGCTGATCCCACCAAAGGAAGGAAGGAAGACCCAAAAAATAAACTCTCTTTAGCTTACCACAAGCATGACGTTAGACAAACTGAAGACACAGGAAAGAAATATATTATTTGCCAAGCGTACCATGTGTCAGTGACATTTGTGGTTCCCTGTTCAGAGAAGCAGGGTTCTGACCTCAGCCGATGCCTGCTTTAACCATAAAGAACAGCCATCAGAGTGCAATTTCCATGGTGAGAAGATGAAACCGTGCTTTAAAAAGGAAAGCCCATTATGAAATGCAGCCGGATTTAATTTTTAATATGATGGCGGATCCTCTAACGCATTCTTTGCTGGTGTTTGCATTCAGGACAAGTGATTCATTCTGTGGCAGAAATCAAAATAACATTCTGCAGTACTTTTAAATGCGCTTCTTGTCTTTAAAGGTGTCCCGAAATAGAATATTCTATAACCTTTCAGTAGTGGTGGCTGGAGAAATGGAATACAAAACTCTATTCCTAGTGAAATGCTCAGTCTAGATAAGAAATGGGCTTGTTCTTACTTATCTGTTTGTACATACCGCCTTGCAGTCTCTTCAGGCCTTAACAAATGTTTTAAAAATAAGCGAGAGAGAGAAAGAGAAAAAAAAAAAACCCTCACAAATCAATCTGGAAAGTGAAATAAGGGGAAAACAGTGGTTAGATGTTAGATACATAAGCTTTTAGTACAAAGTCAGTCAACATTGTTTTGAAAAATTATTTCAGTAGTGAAACTCCCTCGTTTGAAAGCTTTATATAGAGTTAGCAGGTACCGAAGTGTTTCTGTGTTCCTTGAATGTCAGTTCACATCTTTAGAAATAGCTACAGAGAGCTCTGCAGTTACTGTGTCTTTAAAAAAACAATTTTGGAGGTGTTAGTTGCATGGCATAACTAATGATGGAACCCTGGAGATCATTGGTGCCCCCCTTACTTTGTATAAAAGAGTAGAGCAGGGCCCAGAGAGATGGAAAGGAGCTTCTAGAGACCATGTGGGTGGTTTGCAGCAACTTCAGGGGTGAAGTTAAGAACAAAACCTGGGTCTCTTCATTTTTTGCCTGTATATATTTTTTCCTCATGTATTTGAACATGAAAAGCTTCCTAAAGATTTTGGCAAATAAAAGAAATAGCAGACCCTAGTGAGTTCCTTTAGTATTTAGCTTGGGTTGAATTTTGAAATTTGAGTTTTTTCTATTTATATGTCTCTAGTGTTAGTATTTCAGGAGGTATTTAAGAAAACACACCCAGCCAACCTCTTGTGGTCTTGGAGACATAGGGCAAGAGCCACACAAAAGTGTCAGAGCCTTTGACTCAGTGAATTAAGTGCCACAATGCATCTAGAAAATAATCACATTAAAGCTAAGATGGGGGTTTTGAGGAAGGACTCCCCCAGTGCAAAACAGCTATGGGAAACATAGTGTTCTTTCACTGTCTGAGTCTGTGACAAGAGTCTGTGACACAAATTCAGTCTATCAGGTCACAGTCACCACGCCAACTTGTTTTGTTTCTGCATTATTTAATAAATTATTCGTATTGCACAAAAAAGAAATCTTTTTAAAAAACTCAAAAGGAAAATAAGCTGTGGTGTTGGACACGTGTATGACCTTGGGCAAGTAAATCACTTTCCCTGTTTTCTATCCTCGTCTTCAACATGAGTTGATTATTTCTAAAGTCCCTTTCAAGACAAACAGTGTATGGTTCTATTGTTTTTCAACAGAATCCACATGTTTCTGAGTCTGGAAGGTATTGTCTCACTTTTAAAATCTATCTGGCAGACACTGTGTTCAGGGCCTGAAAAGTTGAACGTGGAAAGCTTAGAGAAAAGTAGGATGTGTGTGTGTGTGTGTGTGTGTGTGTGTGTGTGTGTGTGTGTGTGTGTGTGTACATTAAAGTGGTATTCATCTGAAAGTATAGCCATCCTTATTTTTGATTACCCTCTGGGTCAGGAAAAGGTCTTTCTATCAGGTGAAAGCATTTTTCTATTCCCTTCAGCACACCCAGCACAGTATAACTGAATGCTCTCTGGGTTTTTACCTAAGCAGATTCAACCTGAGTCCTGTAGGGGATTTAAAAGCCCTCCCCTTTAGCGCCCATCCTGACCTAGATTGCAGAGACGAAGGCTAATGATTCATTTGCAAAGCTTATGATGGGCATCTACTGCAGGGGTTCCCTCTCCCCTCCCTGTTCCGAAAGGAACCCTGTTTCCCTTATCATCTGATATTACCAGAAGTAAATATTTTTGTCCAACTGCTACATAGGGCACGAGGCTATTTCCTAATGAATTATCTGCCCCAGGGAGGTGAACTATAACTCACCAGTGCTTCAGGCAATTTTTAGCATGTGTCAGATTGTGTTTGCGTTAGAGAACTTGGACTGTGTTTTGGTGCAGGCAAACTATCTGTTTTTCTTTTCGTCTTTGTGCAGAGATAGACAACTCAACAAACCTTTACAAGGAGAAAAGCCTTGCTTGTGTTTGAGTCTGATGGGAGCAGGAAAACAATGTTTATACGCATAACGCATGAGACCATGGAGAGGATGGAGTGCTCATATTTGGATGCCAGATATTGTTTTAATGCAAACTGGACAAGGCTTTCTTTGAATTTCATTTAGAGGCAGCTACCATGTACTATACATTATAAAATCAGTGCAATACACTGGGCAAAATGGCCTTGACTAATAATGAAGTGCCGATTGGTGTGTTCATTAAATATACAGATTTGAAGAAGAATTAGTGGCAATGACTGAAATGGAAATCTTGTCAATCACAAATGAGGCAGCTGACAAGTTAGAAGGGGGGAAAACCCCTCAAATGTGATTCAGATCTTGTAGGTTTGTGTCTGAGGATGATTTAAATAAATTTGGACATTAGGTGGTGACAAGCTGAAAATGAAAAATAGCATCTAATTGGGCAAAAAGACTGTGGTGGGGCTGGGGGATTGTCACAAAAAAAGGAGAAGGAAAAAGGAAGAATGAGGGGGTCGTTTGGAGGATAGCTTGTTTGTAATGAATGAATGAATAGATGAAATCTAGAATATTTATTTCCCAGTAGCCGACACTCAGGAGACATTTAACTATTGTTCATAAAATAAAATCAGTGTCCCTCCTGTGTTCTGCAGCGTCAAACAGATTATCTGCATATAGAACTCTGCTGGGAGGCGAGAGTGTCGTCAGCTGGAAGTACAGTGTGGGGAACGTTGGCTTACTTTCAATCTTTAATTTCAAAATGCAGTAACTAGGCATTTAAAAACACTGTATGTAAGACAAAGGGCCCTGCATGGCAGCTCCATGCCAGCCACAGTAGTAGTTAGATGTTTTTCTTATATATCTACAATCTCACGGCTGCACTAACCCCATGTTACAAAGAGGTGACTTTCTCAAGTGCAGAAGCTGGCATTGAATCCAGATATAAGTGGCCCCAAAGACTCTCCTTTTTCCATTACTACTGCATGCTGCAGGCTTCCCAGAAGGAAGAAGAATAACATTATGTAATGTAAAGCTGATATAAAAAATGCTAAGCGTTTGTCCTGCCTCATGTACCACGTTGAAACAAGCAGGCTGACAGAGCAGATGAAAAACACCACTTAAGATTATTTTTTTCCTGCTAAACTCTGTTGTACACTATGCAAATATGATTGCAAAAGTGGAACATTATCAACACTTTAATGCTAGTTATCTTTCAAAGATGGTACTCAGAGTAATCAACATAAACTCAGTATACTGTATCCTAAATAATACAAATGTTGGCTTGCATCATTCTGACATCCTCGGTACGACCTAGAAAGCCGATCGGAATGATATATAGTGATAATAGCATTCTGCATTTAAACAGCATCCTAACAGTCACAGCATTTGGCCACCTGGGGTGGGATGGAGGAGGGAGGTTGGGAAATTGAGGACTTAGCAGCCCATTTGGGGGCAGAGTGCTCGGGAAAATTCTTGGTATGGCAGGCTGTAAATCAGGGCGAGTGTATTTCTGGATGATCCCATTTACAGTCTCCCCTAAAGCCGGGCTGCTAAGGCAAGACCCCCTGCTTGGTAAAGATGTTCCCTGGTTTTTGGGGCCTGGGCAGATACCCTGAGCTGATAGTAAACAACAGAAAACAAGAGATAGACAAGACAGGAAGAAATTTCTTTAAATGATGGGAATTTCATTTTTGCAGGATTTGCTTCCCTGTTTAATGTTTTCTGGAAATGATGGAGCTGCCAGAGGACAGGAAAAGATGGCGTTCATTACAAATTCCTTACTAGTCATTTGTCTACAACTACAGGATTAGCAAGAGAGTTCCCCGTCCAGTAAAGGAACCAGCGTGCTGGCGAAACGCTATGTGGTGTGAGGCTGCTGGCCCAGGAGGCACGAGGCCTGGATTCTAGTTCTAGGTTTGCCACAGACAGTAAGTCTAGGCAGGTCGCTCTTCCCCTCTGAGGCTAAATCCTTCCCTCCTGGGTACATGGAGGATGGAGGGGCTCTTTCTGCCCTCCCCGTGCTCCACCTTCCTCTTTGTTCTGTTTTCTGCTCCTCTTTGTGAGGCTCCCTCCGGACTCCTCAGCCAATGTGCTTGCAGGGCAAGATCTCGACTCAGCAACTGGCACCTCACCATGTTTATTCTCTTAAGGGAATTTGAAAAAGGCCGGACCATCAATTAACATTTTGAGAACCCCTAAGCAGGTGAGCCATGGATCTTTGGGGGAGACAGAGGACACCTTCTGGGCACTGCTGAAATGGTGCTGGTTTTGCATGGCGTCTTGGCCCCTTCTGCTATAGAGGGGACACCCCATGAGAGAACAAGCATGGGTCTCATAGCCAAGAGAGATTAGAGTCCACATCCCAGCTCCAGACCCTACTTCCTAGGTGAGTTTGGGCCCATTTTCCATGTGCAGTATGGGGACAATGACAGTGCCGACACCATAGGGTTGTTGTTTACTGAGAGAACACCCAGTGAATGCCAGTTTTGTGCTTCTCCACCTTTCTGCCTCTTCTCTAAAACACGGACCAAGGTGAGCTACTCGGGAGGCTGAGGCAGGCAGAATTGCTTAAATACAGGAGACAGGGGTTGCAGTGAGCCAAGATTGCACCACTGCACTCCAACCTGGGTGATGGAGCCAGACTCTGTTTCAAAAATAAATAAATAAATAAAAATAAAAAGATGGACTAAGGTGAGCCCTGAGGACTGCAGCTCCTGTCACTGGTTCCCAACTCCAGAAGAGCGGGCAGGGGCCAGCAGTGAACTGCCATGCCCCATGCCATCCTCTACCCTGTGTAGTCCATGGCTGGCCCCAGCCTGAGCTGAAGGGAAGCCCGGGGAAAGATTACTTCATATATCCCGTTGCTGACTCACCATGTGACTGAACAACCATTGTCACAACAGCACCTGAGGAAATGGGAGGCATTGCTACTGCTCTCTCCGGAATTCCAGGAGGAAAATTTAAAATCCCAAGGCAGGGTTTCAGAAACTTCTACAGAAATGGAGCTGGAACAGGAGTGGGGTACATTGCCTCTTCCGGCTGATTGGCGGTCTTGACTCCATTGTGTGTGGGGTGGTCCAAGACCAGAGAGAATCTTAGAGCTGGCAGATGAGGAAATTGAGGCCCAGAGAAGTGAAGTGTCTTCCTAGCCCAAGGCCGCAGAGTTATTGATTAGGTAGCTAGAAATCAAAGACAAAAGCACTGCACAACCTCACTGGAAGCCAGAGGAAGGCAAGGATGAGAAGAGGTAGAGTTTTATGTTGAGGGAACTTGAAGAGTCTGTTGCCTTGCTTTTTCACTGAGCTTTAACCCTGCCCTGCTAGAACCCCAGATGTTTGGAGCTCCCCTTGTAGAGAGATAATAGTTATACCTATGATAGAGTCATTGTCAGGATACAATGACACAGTGCATAAAAAATATCTAACACAATGCCATGTCATAGTACATGCTCAACAAATATTAGCTGAAGACATTTTTTGCCTAAAAAAAAAAAGAAAGAAAAGAAAAGAAAAAGGAAAAGAAAAAGGCAGCCACTGGCAAAGAAAGGCTATTAGTATAATTATCTTCATTCTTGATAAAAGCCAGAGAAGCTTCCTAATGTTTTCTGGGTGATAGTTTAGCAGAAAAGGCTGATTGTCATCATGTTTTCCAAAGGTCTAAGAATCTCTCTTTCTTTTGGAGGACTTGATCCTTAAAGTTAATATCTGTTTTCAAGGTAGTACACTCTATAGTACTCACTTTATCATCATTTCACTGCTAGGACAATGTATTAGCATGAAGCATTACAAGAAAAAAAAGAGAAGAATTTAGATATGGATGTGAAATTCTTTGGAGATGTCTAGGGGAGACAAGATGAAATTACGAACATGTTTGATGTGATGGAAAAATACAGGCTGAATGAGAGAAAGATCCAGTTTTTAATATCTTAAAGGAGAGAATGTGAAAAAATATCCTTATAAAACTTTTGAAAAATAGGATCCAAAACACTTCATTTCTGGCAATAAGAACCCTGAAAACCTCCTAGACATTTTAGACAAGATATTAGAGTATCCTTTTAATTACCTAGTAGTGCTTAAAGGAAATAAATATAGCTGGCTCAGAAAGAAAATCTAACTATATGCTCTTTACAAGAGATGTATCAAAAACATGAAACAAAAATGATGGAAAAGTAATAATAAGTAAACACTAATCAGAAGAAAGCTGATATAGTTTGCTAAAATTAAATAGATTGGAAGACAGTAAACATTATTGGTGACAAAGATAGGCTGTATATAATAAACAATGGAAAAAGAACAACTACTTAGGAGAATAACTCTAAACTTGTATGCCCCTAGAAACATAGCTCCAAAATAGAAAAGCAAAAAGAAAAAAAAAACATGAAGCGACTTTGGGGAGAAAATGACAAATTGGAAATATAGTAAGAGATTTTAATGCACCTTTCTTGGTAATTGATTAACAAATTTGGAAGATATATAAAATATTGGAATAATACAACTATCAAACTTACTCTAACAGATACATTTGGAAATTTTCTTTTCAGTAATTAGAAAAATCACATTTTTTGAGCATATATGGGACATTTATAAAATTGATTATGTTCTAACCCACAAAAGACATCTCAACAAATGCTATGATGTGATATCATACAAACCATATTATCTGACTACAATATAATTTAGTTAGAGATAATTAACCCCCCCAATCACATGCTTCTCCCCATAAATCTGGGGGTGGAGGAAAAGGCATTCCTAAATAACTCATTAATCCAAAAAGAAATTCTATTGTAAATTCTTGATTAATTTAATTACTACATTTTAAATCTTCATGTCATGGAGTTATAGTAATACTCAGAGGAGAACTGACGTCTCAAAATACTTAGATTAGTAAAGAAGAAAGACCAAAGCTTGAAGATTTAAATGTTCAACAAAAGAAGCTGAAAGACAGGATAAGCCTTAAAAAAAAAAAAAAAAAAAAAAAAAAAAAAAACAAGAAGGAAAAATGGAAAGATAGGAAGAAAAAAAGGAGAAAGGGTGGTGAGATTCTGATCCTAATACCACCTGAAAAAGGCCATAGCTGGTTTACTGATGAGGAGAAACATCCTCTATGGCAAATATCTTCCCCTCTCAGCTGATTGTCGTCTCTCCTCTGAGGGCCCTTCTCACTGCCCCTGTGTTCTCTCTGCAGGGGGCTAGCTAGGTGTTTTCTTCCTCTCTGCAGCCATCCTCTCTTCCAGCCTAGGTGCTCTGCAATTCCATTGAATGACTTTTCTCCTTCTGCAGTTATTTGTGTATTTCGCCCTTTAGACTAGATTGTAAAGTCTTTGAGGTAGAATATCTTTCTCATCTCTGCTCCCCCACAACATATAAGCTAGGACCTTGTGCAAAATAGCTACCTGGCATCTAAATGTGTTTGAAGTGGAATTGAGTTTGTAGACCAAGCTAGGGCTTATAGGCACGCAGGAAGAAAGGTGGAAGTGAGTTCGGGCTCTTCCAGACTTGGGAATCTTGTGATCATTCAGAATAAGCTACCGTCAGTGCAAGGGGGGCTTTCCTGATGTGTGGGCCATGATTTTGTGGCTAAGAAAATAAAGAAAACAGAAAGAATGGACAAAAGAAAAATTTCCTAAGCCCTTCTTTGGAGAGGAAACACATCGCTTCAGCTGTTGGTTTTGTAGATGCACCTGCTCTATTTCTGAGTTCCGAGTCCTGTCTGGTAGCACTGGCTGAGGAGTGGTTAGGGGTAGGGTACGTGATTTTGGAGTTGGGTGCTAATCTGGGCTGAAGTTCCCCCACTACATTTTTTTGTGTGGTAAAATATACATAACACTTGCCATCCTAACCTTTTTAAGTTGTATAATTCAGTGGCCTTAAATATACTCACATGTGATGCAACCACCACCATGATCCATTTCCAGAACATTTTAATAGTCCCAAACAGAAACTCTAACCCCACTGCGTTTTGTTTTTTTTCTCAACTGTTCAATTTTGGTCAAGTTGCCAGTTTCTTCATCTGTAAATCGGGGCTAATCGTATTATGTACCAAATAGGATCCTTGTCAGGATTAAATGACATAATTCACGAAAACTGCTAAACGTGGTGCCTGGCGCTGTGTTTTACTGACAACACACTGAATAAATGTTAATATAAGAAATAGCAAGGGGAAAGAGAATTCAAATCATTTAAAGCCGGCAGAGGGACATAGTAAATTTTCTCCCAACTCTGAACAGTTTGAACTAATGATGAGTTCCTGGAACACATCTGAGCATTTTGATCGGGTTTGACTGGAACTATAACTGCTGGCAAATGACTTCTCCAAGGCTGAAGGGTGTGGGGCTGGAGGAGGTTATTTCTAAAATTCCTTCTACCACCAGAGCCACATCTAGCATGTCACGGAAACTCAAGATAATTCTTGAGTGAGTGAATGAGTGAATGTCTACAGACACACTTCAGTGCTTGAAGGGAGGACGGGTATCATCTTCTCTTAGCCATCAGTTTATCAATGAGAAGACTGAGATGCAAATAAGTAGAGTGACTTATTCAAGACCACACAGTTAGGTGTAGAGTCGTTTAAGAAGCCGATTCCTGAACACATTGTGCAATCTCAACTTGAAACAGAACCCAGAGAAATGGGAGAAAAACCCAAGAAAACCTCAAAAGTTCATGCAGGTGCTAACTGAGAGTCGAAGTCTTGAATGTTCAGTGCCATTTTCCCTTCTCTGTCTGTACATTTGATCCAAAGTGTTGCAGATAATTGCTTTCTGTTAAGTAAAGAACATCCCCTTACTGTTTAGGAGCAAAGGTGATTCTAGTAGGGAAGATCAAGGAAAATAACTCTTTTAAAACCATCATTCCTAGGGAAACTAGGAATTTTTAAGGGGGGTGAGTTTAATTAAAATAAGGTCAAATAGCTTCACTGTTTCACCTTACCTAGGCTCAGCCTGCTTTCTGGCCAAGTATGCATAGTAATACCTCACAAAGCCGTGGAGAACATTAAATGACATAAAGAACGGACAGCAGTTTGCACACAGCCTGACACATGGATGGCATTCAGCAAATATATTTGTTGCAAGAAAAGGAGGATATCATTGATGAAACACACTCTCCAGCCCTATGAACAGCCCACTTGACTGCTGAGAAGACTTGCTGGTGCCGTATACACTGAGTTTGCAACGTGACCCAGAGAATAACCTCCGGGGAGGAGGTAGCCATTAGGACTGGAGCAATTTATAGCAAACACGTGCTGCTGTTTTGCTACGGTGCCCCAGGTTGCCATTAGTCAGAAATGGCTTCCTATGTTTACTGGAAACATTGGGACATGCCTCAGTGACAGTCATGCTGCAACTGCAGGTTTCAGTCTCATGCCCTGGGATACAGGTCACTTGGCACAGAGGCAGTCACCATTTGCCCATGTAAAGCAATAAGAAGAATCCTATACAGGGAATCAGAGCACTGGGTTCTAGAGCTGGCCACTTACAAGCTTTGTAATTTCACGGCTTTACCTCTCTGAACCTCAGAATCCTCTTCTGTAAAACAAGGGGTTTGCATACCTGATTTCTGATCCCTTCCAGCTTGAAAACACTATGATCTATTTAGTTATTGCACTCACAGCTTTGCAAGTATTGCTGCTCAGTGAAGTGCCATACATGTGTACCATCACACACACACACACACACACACACACACACACACACACACACACACACACACACACACACACACGCCCTTCTAGACCCAGATTCTTCACTCAGGGAAACAGTACAAAAACCTGATGCCCCAGTGAATAGCCAGTTTACTCACCACCTTTAGAATGACACAGCCCAGCTGCTTCTGGGCTAGAACCTCATCCTCCTTGTGACTGTGCTTCTGCTGCCAAATGAGGTAGGAATGGTGCAATCTGATTTCCACCCCCTAGAGCAACTGCTGCTGCGGCGCTGCGGCCGCCCCTGCCTTTTCTACCATGGATGCCGCATCCGCGCAGAAATGCTGAGCACAGCACATTTCTGAGCTTTGGGAGGCAGAGCGGATTGCTGCAGAGGGAAATGGGTTTCCATTCTTCCCGTGCCTAGTTCCACCCGGTGGCTATTAGTGGTGGGGGGAAATTTACTTTTAAACATTGTGAGCCCCAAAGGGATGAATGTGAGAAACTCTGGCTTTTGCCCAGATCAGAGCCCTTTTTTGCAGTCAGATTGAATCTCCCGGGATTGTGGTCTGTCTTCCCGCTCCACACCTACATAGTAAGGCGACATTTGTAAGTGTTTGTTGATGGTGATGATGACAGGGTCTTTAAAGCATCCTAGGGCAAATGCCTGCTTTTTTCTTAAAGGATGACATTTCTGCAGGCTTCTAGGGTTCAGGACGACATCATTCAGGGATGATGGGATGAGCTATTCTTTGTGGTGCTGTCTTTCCTGGCATAATCTGTTTGGAACAGAACAGTAGAAAGCCTAGGATTCATTAGCTTTGAGGGAGGACTTTGCGTTTTAATTTCCACAGATGTCTCCCTGAATTGCTCACTCAGCTTTTGGGGTACCAGTTCCATTGGCTAGTCTTTGCTTCCTTAATCCTATAGCTAATGGACTCTGGGCATTTTTGCCACCCTGAGTTTCAGTTTTCTCATCCGCAAAATAATATGACTCACGGTGTGATTATAACCTGTACATCCTGCACCTGTACCCAGAACTTAAAATAAAAATTAGAAAAAGAATTGCTTAGATGACTTATGACAATGCTCTCTAAATCTTTTTCATGACCCCCATTAGTAAAAATCTTACTGTGCACCCCCAATGTATGTATATTTATGTACTTGTAAGTTATATAATGCACTTATACCATTAGCCAAATATCTCAAGTCTTAATATACACTTAGGGTAAGGTTCATTATTAATAACGGTAGATGTTAAATCACATTTTTAACCATGGTGACAGTTTAAAAATTTTTGGGCCAACTTCATATTGGATCTGAGTAAGTCATCACTGTAATCTTGTCATGTGGTTGCAAAGAGCTCTAACCAGGAGTAGATCTGTCTGCCCCACCTGCTCTGGTTGCTTGTGTTACTGGTATTCACTTTCATTAGGGATTTCCTTGCAGGAATCTTTCCAAGCCAAGGATCCACTTTGTGGGGGGTGAGTTTAATTAAAACTGGTTTATATAATCTGCAGCTTCATTTACGCCTCGTGTTGTGGAACTCTTGCTCTTCCCTCAGGATAATGTATTTTCTGGAAGTGACACCTGGCTACTGACACACAGACAAAAACCTCCTCAATGTGATCAATATGACTTTTTGGGTATTAATATTTGATATGTCAACCCACATAGAATATTAATAAAGCTAACTTTCCAATATTTTAGATTATAGGGAGGCTCTGATATTTTCTTTCCTGCACTTCCATGGATATGGTTTTGTGCATATCCCCTGGGGTAGCTGCCTGTATCTTTTTTTTTTGGAACCACTGAGTTAATGGATGTAAACATTGTAAGTTGCCAAAATGGACTAAACCAAAGTGAGGATGCTAATATCTAGAAGAATTTCTTCATGGGTAGAGCTGTACTCACCTAAAGCTCTGAGGATGCTTTCAGGAGGGATTGATCTCATTGGTGCTCACAATAAGAATAGGACCAATAGGCTAGGTGCGGTGGTTCATGCCTGTAATCCCAGCCTTTGGAGAGGCCGAGGTGGGCAGATTACCTGAGGTCAGGAGTTCGAGAGTAGCCTGGCCAACATGGGGAAACCCCATCTCTACTAAAAATACGAAATTAACTGGGTGTGGTGGCACACGCCTGTAATCCCAGCTACCCAGGAGGCTGAGGCAGGAGAATCACTTGAACCCAGGAGGCTGAGGCAGGAGAATCACTTGAACCCAGGAGGCTGAGGCAGGAGAATCACTTGAACCCAGGAGGAAGAGGTTGCAGTAAGCCGAGACTGTGCCACTGTCCTCCAGCCTCGGCAAAAAGAGTGAAACTCCAACTCAAAAAATAAAAAATAAGAATTGGCCCAATTATTTCCTAGTTTGTGATTAGAGTCCTGGGCAGGGTAGGCTGGTCACATGTTCATAGATAGACATTTCTGACTCCAGCAGTCCCCTGCATGACTGCTAGAAACCTCTCAAATGCAGGTCCTCATTCCTCATTCTCCAGATTGAAGACCTAAGAGAAGGGTGCCCTCTGGGGTTTACTATGACCACAGGATTATAAACAGAAAGAACAAAAAATGCTTCCACCTCGTAACCTCAGAGGGTGTTGCTGAGTTGCAGAGAACCAGAACTATCAAAACAGTTCTAGGATTTTAGACAAAAGACTCAGAAGTACCCGGCCCCGGCCCGGGGGGGGGGGGGGGGGGGGGGGGGGGGGGGGGGGGGGGGGGGGGGGGGGGGGGGGGGGGGGCGGGGCGGCGGTGGGGGGGGCGGCGGGGGGGGGGGGGGGGGGGGGGGGGGGGGGGGGGG
>CAUYQU010054313.1:0-67465 GCA_963574635.1 Cheracebus regulus
CTGGGCAATAAAACAAGAATCCCAATCTCTCTCCCTCTTTCTCGTCCTCTTTCTTTCTCTCTTTCATTCTTTTTTTTCTTTCTTTTGCTGTTTCTTTTTTTCTTTCTCCTTTTCTCTCTTTTTCTAAAAAAAAAAAAAAAAGGAAATCTAACAAACAGAAAGAAATAGCTTCAACATCAACAGAAAGTAGGTCCACTCAGAAACCCCATCTAATAGTCACCAACTTCAAAGACAAAAGGTAGATAAATCCATGAAGATGGGAAGGAACCAACGCAAAAAGGCTGAAATTGCCAAAAGCCAGAATGCCTCTTCTCCTCCAACGGATCACAACCCCTCAACCAGCAAGGGAATAAAACTGGATGGAGAATGAGTGTGACAAATTAACAGATGCAGGCTTCAGAAGGTGGATAATAACAAACTTCTCTGAGCTAAAGGAGCATGTTCTAACCCAATGCAAGGAAACAAAGAATGTTGAAAAAAGGTTAGATGAAATGCTAACGACAAAAAACCAGTGTGGAGGAGGACATAAACAACATGATGGAGGTGAAAAACACAGCATGAGAACTTCATGAAGCATACACAAGTTTCAAATGCTGAATCGATCAAATGGAAGAAAGGATATCAGAGATTGAAGATCAACTCAATGAAATAAAATGAGAAGGCAAGATTAGAAAAAAAAAGAGGGAAAAGAAATGACTAAAGCCTCCAAGAAATATGGGATTTTGTGAAAAGACCTAATCTACATTTGATTGGTGTACCTGAATGTGATGGGGAGAATGAAACCAAGTTGGAAAACACTCTTCAGGGTATTATCCAGGAGAATTTCCCTGACCTAGCAAGAAAGGCCAACAGTCAAATACAGGAAATACAGAGAACACGACAAAGATATTCCTCAAGAAGAGCAACCCCAAGGCACATAATCATCAGATTCACTAGGATTGAAATGAAGGAAAAAATGCTAAGGGCAGCCAGACAGAAAGGTCAAGTTACTCACAAAGGAAAACCCATTAGACTCACAGCAGATCTCTTAGCAGAAACCCTACAAGCCAGGAGAGAATGGGGTTCAATATTCGACATTTTAAAAGAAATGAATTTTCAACCTGGAATTTCATATCCAGCCAAACTAAGCTTCATAAGTGAAGGAGAAATAAAATTCTTTATGGATAAGCAACTGCTGAGGATTTTGTCACCATCAGGCCTGCCTTAAAAGAGCTCCTGAAGGCAGTACTAAACATGGAAAAGAACAACCAGTACCAGTCACTGCAAAAACATACCAAACTGTAAAGACCATGAACACTATAAAGAAACTGCATCAATTAACAGGTGAAACAACCAGCTAGCATCAAAATGGCAGGATCAAAATCACACAACAATATTAGTCTTAAATGTAAATGGGCTAAATGCACCAATCAAAAGACACAGACAGGCAAATTGGATAAAAAGTCAAGACTCATTGGTGTGCTGTATTCAGGAAACCCATCTCATGTGCAAAGACACACATAGGCTCAAAATACATTTACCAAGCAAATGGAGAGCAAAAAGAAAGCAGAAGTTGCAATCCTAGTCTCTGATAAAACAGACCTTAAACCAACAAAGCTTAAAAGAGACAAAGAAAGGCATTATATAATGGTAAAAGGATTAACACAACAAGAAGAACTAACTATCCTAAATATATATGTACCCAATACAGGAGCACCCTGATATATAAAACAAGTTCTTAATGACCTACAAAGAGACTTAGTCTCCTACACAATAATAGTGGGAGACTTCAACACCCCACTGTCAATACTAGACAGATCAACAAGACAGAAAATTAACAAGGATATCCAGGACTTGAACTCAGATCTGGACTAAGCAGACCTAATAGACATCTATAGAACTCTCCACCCTCAACCTATAGAATATACATTCTTCTCAGCACCGCATTGCACTTATTCTAAAATTCAGCACATAATGGAAAGTAAAACACTCCTTAGCAAATGCAAAAGAATGGAAATAACAAGCAACAGCCTCTCAGACCACAGTGCAAACAAATTAGAACTCAGAATTAAGAAACTCACTCAAAACCACACAACTACATGAAAACTAAACGACCTGCTCCTCAATGACTACTGGACAAATAATGAAATGAAGGCATAAATAAAGATGTTCTTCAAAACCAATGAGAACGAAGACACAACATATGAGAATCTCTGGGACACATTTAAAGCAGTGTCTAGAGGGAAATTTATAGCACTAAATGCCCACCAGAGAAGTGAAGAATGACCTAAAATCGACACCCTAACATTATGATTAAAAGGACTAGAGGAGCAAGATCTCACAAATTCAAAAACTAGCAGAAGACAAGAAATAGCTAAGATCAGAGCAGAACAGAAGGAGATAGAGACACAAAAACTCTTCAAAAAAAATCAATAAATCCAGGAGCTGTTTTTTTTTTTTTTTAAAAGATCAACAAAATAGACCACTAGCCAGACTAATAGAAAAGAAAAGAGAGAAGATTCAAAGGCAAGAAATAACTAAGATCAGAGCAGGACTGAAGGAGGTAGAGACACAAAAATCCCTTCAAAATAATCAATAAATACAGGAGCTGGTTTTTTGAAAATGATTAACAAAATAGATAGACTGCTAGCCATACTAATTAAAAGGAAAAGAGAGAAGATTCAAATAGATGCAATAAAAAATGATAAAGAGGTTATCACCACTGATTCTACAGAAATACAATGTACCATCAGAGATTACTACAAACACCTCTATTCACATAAACCAGTACATCTAGAAGAAATGGATAAATTCCTGTACACTTACACTCTCCCAAGACTAAACCAGGAAGAAGTTGAATTCCTGAACAAACTAATAACAAGGTCTGAAGTTGAGGCAGCAATTAATAGCGTAGCAACCAAAAGAAGTCCAGGACCAGATGGGTTCACAGCTGAATTCTACCAGAGGTACAAAGATGAGCTGGTACCATTCCTTCTGAAACTATTCCAAATAATACAAAAAGAGGGAATCCTCCCTAACTCATTTTATGAGACCAACATTATTCTGATACCAAAACCTGGCAGAGATGTAACCACAAAAGAAAATTTCAGACCAATATCTATGATAAACATTGATATGAAAATCTTCAATAAAATACTGGCAAACTGAATCCAACAGCACATCAAAAAGCTTATCCATCATGGTCAAGTAGGCTTCATTCTGGGGATGCAAGGCTGAGTCAACACACACTAGTCTATAAACATAATCCACCATATAAACAGAACCAAAGACAAAAACCACATGATCATCTCAATAGATGAAGAGAAGGCCTTTGACAAAATTCAACAGCCCTTTATGCTAAAAACTTTCAACAAACTATGTATCGATGGATTGTATCTCAAAATAATAAGAGATATTTATGACAAACCCACAGCCAATATCATACTGAATGGGCAAAAACTGGAATCATTCACTTTGAAAACTGGCACTAGACAAGGATGCCCTCTCTCACCACTCCTATTCAACAGAGTATTGAAAGTTCTGGCTAGAGCCATTGGGCAAGAAAAAGAAATAAAGGTCATTCAAATAGGAAGAGAGGATGTCAAATTGTCCCTGTTTGCAGATGACATGATTGTATATTTAGAAAATCCCATTATCTGAGCCCTAAATCTCCTTAAGCTGATGAGCAACTGCAGCAAAGTCTCAGGATACAAAACTAATGTGCAAAAATCACAAGCACTACTCTACAACAATATTAGACAGACAGCCAAATCATAAGTGAACTCCCATTCATAATTGTTACAAAGAGAATAAAAGACCTAGAAATACAACTAACAAGGGACATGAAAGACATCTTCAAAGAGAACTTTCTTCACAGAATTGAAAAAAACCAACTTAATCTTCACATAGAACCAAAAAAGATCCTGCATAGCCAAGACAATTCTAAGAAAAACAAAAACAAAAACAAAAAACCCAAGCTGGAGGCATCACACTATCAGACTTCAAACTAGATTACAAGGCTACTGTAATCAAAACAGCATGGTACTGGTACCAAAACAGAGATATAGACCAATGGAACAGAACAGAGGCCTCAGAAAGAATGCCCACACAGCTACAACCATCTGAACTTTGACAAACCTAACAAAAACAAGCAATGGGGAAAGGATTCCCTATTTAATAAATGGTGTTGGGAAAACTGGCTAGCCATATGCAGAAAGCTGAAACTGGATCCCTTTATTGCACCTTATACAAAAATTTACTCTAGATGGATTAAAGATTTAAACATGAGGCCTATCACCATAAAAACTCTAGAAGAAAACCTAGACAATACCATTCAGGACATAGGCATGGCCAAGGACTTCATGACTAAAACACCAAAAGCAATGGCAACAAAAGCGAAAATAGACAAATGGGATCTAATTAAACTTGAGAGCTTCTGCACAGCAAAAGAAACTATCAATAGATGGAACGAGCAACCAACAGAATGGGAAAAAAATTTTGCAATTTACCCATCCGACAAGGGGCTAATATCCAGAATCTATGGAGAACTTAAACAAATGTACAATGAAACAAAACAAAACAAAACAAAAACAAAAAAAAAACAACCCCATCAGAAAGTGGGCAAAGGATATGAACAGACACCTTTCAAAAGAAGACATTTATGCCACCAACAAACATAAGAAAAAAAGCTCATCATCACTGGTCATTAGAGAAATGCAAATCAAAACTACATTGAGGTACCACCTCATGCCAGTTAGAATGGTGATCATTAAAAAATCTGGAGACAACAGATGCTGAAGAGGATGTGGAGAAATAGGAACACTTTTACACTGTTGGTGAGAGTGTAAATTAGTTCAACCATTGCAGAAGACAGCGTGGTGATTCCTCAAGGATCTACAAATAGAAATACCATTTGGCCCAGCATTCTCATTACTGGGAATATACTCAAAGGATTATAAATCACTCTATTATAAAGACACACACATGTATGTTTATTGTGGCACTGTTCACAGTATCAAAGACTTGGAACCAACCCAAATGCCCATCAATGATAGACTGGATAAAGAAAATGTGGCACATAGATACTATGAAATACTATGCAGTCATAAAAAAGGATGAGTTCATGTGCTTTGCAGGGACAAGGATTAAACTAGAAATCATCATTCTCAGCAAACTGACAGAAGAACAGAAAACCAAAGACCATATGTTCTCACTCATAATTGGGTGTTGAACAATGAGAACACACAGACACAGGGAGGGAAACATCACACGCTGGGGCCTGAGAGATGGGGGGCGGCTAGCAGGGATTGGGGAAGGATAGCATTAGGAGAAATACCCAATGTAGATGATGGGGCGATGGATGCAGCAAACCACCACCATGGCACGTATATATCTATGTAACAAACCGTACGATCTGCACATGTATCCCAGAATTTAAAGTATAATAAACAAATTTTTAAAAAGAAATAAAGGTAACTGAGTAACCAAATACGACTTCTTCCCCAAAAACCTGTGGAAATAAATAAGCCACCAATGACTCACACACAAAAAGAAGTTAAACTAATGACACTATAAAGAAAAATTCAACAAGACAACAAGACTAGTATTTCCAATAAGTGAGAATCTTGATTGAATCCTGCTTAGGGGATGAAGGTAGCTATTTTAAAAAGTGAGACAAATGGAAAATCTGAAATCAGGACTTCATATTAAATTAGGAAAGTATTTTAAGTGGGACAATGGTATTGAGGTTATATAGAATCATGTTCTTAGGAGATGCATAGTTAAGTATTGTCATGTCTACAACTTTCTGTGAAGTAGTTCATATAAAGCAAATATACCAAAATATTAAAAAAGAAATAAACTTAGCTAACGAGGTAAAACATCTGTATACTGAAAACTATAAAACATTCATGAAAGAAAGTGAAGACACAAATAAATGGAAAAATATCTCCTGTTCATGGATTAGAAGAGTTAATATGGCTTTTCACATTCTTGATAGTATCTTTGAAACACAAAATTTTTTACTTTTGATGATGTCTGATTTATCTATTTTTTTCTTTTGTTTCTTGTGTTTTCAGTGTCTTAACTAAGAAACTCTTGCTTACTTCAAAGTCATGAAAATTAAAGCCTATGTTTTCTTCTAAGTGTGTTATAGTTTTGGCTCTTACATTTAGGTATTTGATGTATTTTTAGTTAATGATATATATGATGTAGGGTCCGACTTCATTCTTTTGTATGTGGATATCTAGTTGTCCTTGTACTATTTGTTAAAAAGAACATATGATGGGGTACAACTCCATTGCATTGTCTTAGCAATTTTGTTTTTGTTGTTTTTGAACTCCTATCTGTAACAGACTTAGCAACTTTGTTGAAAATCAAGTGATTGTAAATGTGAGGGTTTGTACCAAACTGTCCTGATTAATGTACCTCTATAGTAAGTTTTAAAATCAGAAAGTGTGATTCCTTTTTGTTCATCTTTCTTAAGATTGCTTTGCCTCCTTCTGCCATGCAAGGAAAAAAAAGATTATTTTGGCTATTTTATGTCCTTTACATTCTCATGTGAATAGTAATATTAGTTTATCAACACCTACAAAGAGTCAGTTGGGGTTTTCATAGGGATTGAATGGGATTTTTAGGTCAATTTGTGGAGTATTGCCATCTTAGCAATATTACATCTTTCTATTTATGAGCATGGATATCTTTCCATTTAATTAGGTCTTCTTTACTTTCTTCAATGATATGTTGTAGTTTTCAGTATAGAAGTCTTGTACTTTTGTTAAGTTTATTCATAGTTTCTTCTTTTTGATGATATTATAAATGATATTTTCTCAATTTCATTTTTGGGTTGTTTATTGGTAGTGTATGAGATTATAGTTGATTTTGTTTATTGAGCTTATATCCAGCAGCCTTGTTGAACTTGATTATTATTTTAGTTTTTTTTTTGTGTGTGTAGATACCTCAAGTTTTGTATATGCAAGACTTATGTCATCTGTAACTAGACATAGTTTTACTTCTTCCTTTGCAAACTGGATGCTTCTTATTTCACTTTCTTTCTTAATTATCCTGGCTAGAACATCCAGAACAATGTTAAATAGAAGTACCAAGTAGTAACATTCTCAATTTGTTTCTGATCTCATAAGTAAAGCATTCACATTTTTCACCATTAAGTGTGATGTTAGCTGGGTGTTTTTGTAGATACTCTTTATACAAGTGTTGAGGAACTGTCCTTTTATTCTTAGATTGTTAAGTTTTTTTTTTTTTTTTAACATGAAGCGGTAAAAATCTTTGCTTTTTCTAGTGTCTTAAGGTGGGAAGTTAGGTTATTGATTTGATATATTTTTTCTTTTTTAATGTAGGCATTTAAAACTAAGTTTTTCTTTAAGCACTGCTTTATCTGCATCCCATAAAGTTTGGTATGTTGTATATTCATTTCCATTGATCTCAAAGTAGTTTCAAATTTTCCTTGTATGTGTCTTATTTGACACATTATTTATTGATATTAGTGTTTAATATTAGCTATTTAATTTCTGCATATTTGTTAACTTCCCAAATTTACTTGTTATTGATTTAGAATTTCATTCAGTTGTGGTAGATAGAGAATATACTTTATATAATTTCAATGTTTTTGAATTGATTGAGGTTTGTGCTATAATCTAGGGTATTGGTCATCCAAAAGAATGTTTCCTATGCACTTGAGAAGAATGAGTATTCTGCTGTTGTTGAGCAGAGTGTTCTACAGATGTCTGTTAGAGCTGGTTTAAAGTTGTTCAAGTATGCTACCATTTTATTAGATAACATTAGGCAATAACTTTTTTTTGTTGTTGTTTGTTTGTTTTTTGTGTGTCAATGGCATAGTGTTTGACTATCGTTTTTCTAAACCCATTTTCCCCCAGGTCCTTTGTTTTTAATTGTGGGGATTTGAATAGCACTGTAAGATCTAGAAATACTAAGTTATAGAAGAGCTGGCTGTATGTATGAAGTGAATACATTTTATTTTAGGTAAATTATACCTCAATAAGTTGCTTTAAAAATAAATTCATAATTCTAGGGAAAAGTTAAGACTATAAGCTACCCTTCCTTAGGATAACAAATTAATTTATAACCAGAAATCTTTTGAAGACTTGACTGACCACTTTAAAAGAGATTAAAGAAAAGCCATCATACTTTTTTCTAAACAGTATTTAAATTCATTTTTTATTTCCAGTAGTCTTGTAATATAAATTCAATTCTTTCTTCCTAAATTCTTCAGCAAAATGCATTTGCCTTTATTTTTTTTTTTTAAGTTTAAAAAAGTGATTGACTGGCAATACCTGACCTTAAAATCCTAGCTGTCAATCATCTCAGGCTAGAACAGGGTATTTACCAACAGTTGTTCCTTAATTGAAAATACAATATTCTCATTCTTTATGTTCTTTAGAAAGAAAGGGCTGATTTAAACTCTTGCCCTTCTCTTGATATTACTTGCAAGGCAGAAAGCAATTTTGCATAGATTAAAAGCCTAAATTAACCATTAAAAGCAGGTAGACTTGTCAAGTCATCTTAATGGATTCATTGAGAATTCAAAGAAATAATAAATCATAGCCTTCATTATGTGTCTTTAGCTTGGAAGAAATATTTTTTCAATGAGAAAGCTAATCATTTAACAAATATGTGTTCCCATGGGAAGATAATGTTTGGGTATACCATAGTTCTAACCCTCAACATCCTAAAGAAGAAAATTTAACACATCAAAACCATTTCACTGCCAACTAAAAGTAAAGCACAGTATAAACCTGACTTAACTACAGCAGATAATTTTGAAAGCATGTTTTGAAATTGATGGCACAGTTTTAATATTAAGCTCAACAAACATCATTAGGCATCTAGCTTGAGAACTAAAATAACAAGGGTGAGTAATTAATGCTGTCATTGTTTTTCCAATTTTTTATTTTAATAGACCTGTCTTGGATGGTTATTTCTAGATGATACTGTTAAATTTCTCATGATTTGGTAATAGCTGGAAATGCTGATATGTATAAAAACAAATGAACACTCTCTAAAAATACACATCATATAAAAAAAGTGGACAGATTTTTGAGTAAATTTTAGCATAAACATTTAGTCTAGATGTAAATTAATGAAAATTTACCTTGTTGTTTTCACTCCAGATGTTCTTCTTCCTTTATAGAACTTATTACAATTTATTTGTGTGTATTTATTTTCATGTTTATTTGTTTAATGCCTATATCCCATGTTTGACTCTTATGTGTATAGTTTTTACCACTCTATATCCAGCATCTAATACCATGCCTGGCACATATTATGCTCTATAACACATAATATGCTCTATGGCACATCAAAAATTTGTGGAAATGACCAAATAGTTAAAATATCAAGAGATCTGCTCTGAAATCCAGTCTTAAATTCTTTCTGATTTAGTAAATAACTTGAGTAAGTCACTCTCTACTTTGTCTTCCTTCGTTTAGCAAATAATACCTTGTATATAATATATTACATATTTATAATATTTATTTTTACAGTATTTACTGAGTGATTACTATGTGTCAGGTACTCTTTCTGGTTTTAGCAGCACAGCAGTGAATCAAAAATTACAAAAATCGCTGCCTTCATGGAGCTTACATTCTAGTAAAATCTGTTGTTTGCTTTTGGTCTTCACAACAACCCTATGAAGTAGGTAGAGCTGCTAATTCTATTGATTTACTAATGTGGAAGTAGAGGCTATGTGAAATTAAGTATCTATTAAAGATCAATCAGCTAGTGAGTTCAAGAAGCAGATATTTGTTGTCCAGTGCTTTTCCCATTATGTCATCCTTTCTCCTCTAACTCCTCATCTAGCATGTGAACATTTTCTCAGGAAAAAGTAAAATCCAATTTATTTAACATCTTCTATCATACAGACTGTGTAAATATAAAGTGATAATATGACTCAGGTTTTAAAGCAGTTTTAAAAACTATGGCATTTCAAGATACCTTAAATCCAAAGAAAATTTAAAATTTTAGTCTGAATCTTTTTTTTTTAGATATGGCTGGTTACTATTTTATAATACCTGCCTCCTATACCTAGACTCTTGACTGCAGGAATTGGGGCTTCCTATTGTTAAATGTTCTAGTACTCTACTTTAGCATGGAAATCTAGACATTGTCCATAGTGGATAATGTATTAGCTGCTAAGCAAGGGAAATTATTAGGCCATCTGTTGCCTCTTCTAAGTTGTGGTATCACCCAACTCACATTCTGAATCACACCAAAGGCACCAAAAGTAATGTAAATTATGGTAGTTTGTACATTTTTCAACTGAAAAAGCAGTTTATAAGAAATAAAAAACCCACGTAACTTTGTGCCTCTTCTAAATTTTAACAGATGCCTTGGAAAAATTATTTTTGTCCTTCAAACTTCGTTTCCATTATATAATCCTTTATTAGACCATCAGATACCCCATATTCAAACTTAAAACAAGAATTAGTTATTGTTATGAATTTACAACAGTTCTTTGGCACTCTTAAGTTACTCATAGACAATCAGATATTTATTTTAATCCAATCATTTAAAATTCTAGAAAGCACTGAAATGCCTCCAAATATGCTTAAGCTTGCATGGAGGAAATTGGACATGGAAAATATATCTATCTGACAGAAATGACAAAGTAATTTCTTTATAAATCTGACCTAATGGTCACATAATTCTATTTGATTTTTGTCCCACTAATGAATTGGATTACCATAGAAAAAACACTTCTCCAAATATTTTTCTTAAGTATATTTCCTAAGACATTAACCAGTATTATTGGAAGAGAAGAAAGATTTCTCTAGTTAAATATGATTTTTAAAATGCTTGGTTAAAGAGGTTTCTTCACTATACAATTTCTCAGAACTGTAACTATATGAATATGTTAGTGCGTATTGTAATCTCTAGTGGGCAGTATTCTTCCCAGTCACAGAAAGATTTCTTCTTAGGAATATCTTGTGAGACTAGTGTTCTGGAAAACACAACATGGAAAACACTACCTTAGAGTAAATGTTGGTATTTGCATAATAGCTATGAGGTCTGTATATTTATTACAGTTGTTCTTCAGTTCTCTTCCACTACAGCGTACTCTCTCTGGGTACTCTCAAGTATACTCAAAGCTTTAAATGCCACTTGTAGTCTGAGGATGCCTGTCTGTGTAACTTCACCAACTCTGTCTCCTGAGCTTTAGATACATATGCACACCTGCCTACCCAATTTTTCCAACTGAGTATTGAGGACTTCAATTATCCAAAACTGAGCTCAATAGCTTCCTCTCAAACCCATTCCTCCTGCTGCTTTCCTGTTTTATTATTGGAGATCACTCAGCAGCCCAAGCCAGACACCTGGGAGCCACCCTTAACTATTTTTTACTCACCCTCTCTTCTCATACAACCATCAACATAACCTAACTATTCTCATTCTTTATAGCCCTCAAGTAAGTTCACTCCACTCAAATTGCATTTAACTTAAGACTTTATCATCTTACATAGATTGCCAAAGTAGCCCATCATTAATAGAAATATGTCAGACACAACACAAGCCATGTATGTAATTCGAAATTTTCTAATAGACACATTAAAAAACATAAACATGAGATGAAATTAATTTCTAAAACATATTTTATTTAACCCAATATATACAATATATCATCATTGCAACATATATCACTATAAAATTGTGGATATATATAAATGAATGATATATTTTACATTGTTGTTTTTACACTAAATCTCTGACGACCAATGTGCATTTTACACTTTAAATCATCTCAATTTGTACCAGTCACATTTGAAGAGTTCAGTAGCCACATGTGGCTGATGGCTGTGATATTGGACAGCATAGCTCTGTCCCGTTTCCCTGCCTGCAAACTCTCCCCTTCTAATTCATTCTCCCCCACTGCAGCCAATGTGGCATATTTGATTCTATCACTTCACTGTTGAAGGTTCTTGATTGATTTTGCATTGCATCAGCTTTCAAGAACCATGATAATAAGCTATACTTACCTCTTAAGCCTCATCTCACTCAGCCCCACTCTAAGCTCCATACATACTGATCTCTTTATGGTTGTTTCCCAAATATATGATGTCTTCTCTCCTCTAGGCCTTTGTAGATGTTACCTTCTGCTTAGAACTATCTTCCCCAAATATTTTGCCAAATGAACTCCTGTTTAGGTCTCAATTATCCCAAAAATCTTCCCTCAATGCAAAAGTTTGAATAAACTTCTACTCCTATGAACTCTCATTGTATCATCTGCTTACCTAATATTAGAATTTATTGCAGTGCATCTTATTGTATCCTATGAAGTAAACTCTATTACAGCTTATCTCTCCTGCTAGACTGTGAGCTCCGTGAAGGTAGGTAGCAAACTGTGGTTCATTTTTTTCTCATAGACCATAGATAGTCCATGGCTGGTACAGGGACTCAAACTTCTCCCACTCAACCATCCTTACGTGTCAGTTTGTCACCGTATACTCACAAGAGGGCTACTGTAGCTCCAGGTACTAGACTCAAGTGCAAGGCAGGAAAAAGAGGAAAGGGAGCTATGACAGCCACATCTGTCCTTTTCATGAGGAAATCAAAGCCTCCACAGAAAGCCCCAGTACGCTTCCCTTTAGAGCTCATTGGCTGGTACTCTGTCACATGGCCACACCTGGCGTCAAGGAGGCAGAACAAGGTAAATGCTGACTGTGCAGTAGAAAGTGGCAGGGGGAAAGGAAATGGGAACACCTAGTGAGCCAGATTAACGTAAATGTTTGCTGTAAGTACTTCTTTTGAGGTCTTTCTCTCTCCTCAACCCCTAAGATTTGGGGAGTGTTTGTGCTTTGTGTGTTTGAGATATTTGAAGTTATATGACAAGGTTGTAGGTGTATATCTGAGATATTTGAAGTTATGTTACAAGGCTGTAGGTCTATTCTAAAGCCAGAGCTCAACAACGTAGGGGAAAAGGAAATGCATTTCCTGGCTTTTTACT
The DNA here is from genome assembly GCA_963574635.1 of Cheracebus regulus. Lineage (NCBI taxonomy): Eukaryota > Metazoa > Chordata > Mammalia > Primates > Pitheciidae > Cheracebus > Cheracebus regulus. The sequence goes on from CAUYQU010054313.1 coordinate 12,956, forward strand.
GGGATTGCAAAGTGAATGAAGTAGAAACTGGAAGAATACACTCCAAATTTTACTTTACAAAATAATACTGAAGCAAGAATTTAGTTTTCTTGGATGGACCTCCAATCAGCATGAAGTCAATGACTCCATGGGTAGAGATGAACACTAGAGTCACAGTGCATTAAGTCCTGGCAATTAATGCATAGACAGAGTAACTCACTCTTGGATAAAGAACAATAAGAATCATTCCTTTGAAGGAGTAAATGTCAGCTTATATAATGAAACTCTCATACTCGTATAGCGACAGCTGATTCTGCTAGCTAGGTGATCCCAAATTGCTGAGCCTTGTTTCTTCAACTAGAGATAGCATCAGAAATGAAGATGAATAAAAATTGATCTAGAATGTAATGTAGATGATCCAGCCAGAGCAGACCGCTTCTCAGTGGCAGGAGTGCTGTTCTGGCCATGGTTCTGCTTTATAAGGCAGCCTCTCTGGCAACAAGCATCCAGTAAGAGTATGATGCAAAAGTATCTATTGATCTTGCCAGCATCTATTGAACTAAGATGATTCCCTCAACACTCACTTCCTGATAAATAGAAACAAAGTCAGAATGATCAAGTGCCTTGAAAGGGTCAGTGTTTCTGCCTCTGGAAATACACTCTGCTCTGCTTCCCCATTTATTTCTCATCAGTGGATTTGTTTCAGATGTCATCTAGCAGCAGGAAGACCATTACTGCATGGACATGTCCTATTACAGTGACATTCATTCAATTTCCTAAAGTAAAGCATGGGCCATGGACTGTCTGGATGCCTCTAAAAATATAACACAAGCAGCTTACATTTAAATGGTGATTAGACACTTAAAAATTTGGAAAACTTGAGCTTATATATATTTACTGACAGTGATAGCTAATTTTTTATTCTTTGAGTTAAAAGGCTTGGTAGTATCAAAGACCATTAGAATTCCTGGAAGATTTCCAAACCTTACACTATTATATAGTCTTCAATGTTGTTTCCTACCAAATTCTTTCATCAGAACTGCTGTAGAGTTGCAAAACTGATGTTGGACCTCACCTTCCTGCCTCTCTACAGGCCCAGAAGAGAGTACTAGTAAGTAGCAAATGGGGAAAGCCCATCCAGTAGGAGGGGGAAAAAAGAGAAAAAGAAAAATGTCTAAATAATCCCCAAACTTCATAGTCTATCACTTAATTACCTAGGGTCGACTATTTCCGTAAATCAGCATTTGTAATTGTAAACAGATCTGCTCATTCGAATCTTTCTTTCTTGGACCAACATCATGCATGATGTGGCATTCTCCTATTATGCAAACAAAGGCACTGATTTTTAATGGATGTGGAAGTTGTTTACTGTGAGCTTTTATGAAGAGCAATTATTGCATTGGAAAAAGATCTAAAGAGTAGTTATCCATTTTTACAAATTTTGATTTAGCTGTAAATGCATCTGATCTCTAGAGTTCAATAGTGGAGAATGAATTTACATGTTAGATCCACATTTATATCATTTTTCCAGAGCTCAGATTCCTGATGCATTTGTAGTTTTTGCCTAAACGAATGTTAACTTCAGGCTTACTTCCTTCTCAATATATTGTAGCTTTTATTCTTCCCTAAATATCCTCAAACACATTATCAGAATTTTTGCTTCCATGAGTACACTTTACCTTCCTCAAGGTCAGAGATCCTGTCTTCATCACCTTTGTAAGTCTGTAACACAGCACAATACCTGGCTCATAGGAGGCATTCAAATGAAAGTTGAAGGAAATGAATTTCTCCTAAATCAATGATTTGAAACAAATAAAATCATCTGTTTGTCTGCCTTGCCTTATCTGCAAGAGAGGCAAGTATTTTGATTTATATTACAGGTATATTTTGAGAACCAATATACAGTGGTAAAAAAGTAATCATTCAGAGGGTGATTGTTGCACAAAATTCAAGAAAAAAGAAATCACCCTGTGGGTCTCTGCTGTTACATGTCTACATAAAATCCTACTCTCCTTGTTTGGCTGATATTGCAAGTACCTGAGCAATTTGCTGTTCCCACCCAGTCCCAATCTAAATAGTATTAATGCTTTGTAGGCTTCTCATTTCCATTGAATAGCTGCTCTTCAGATTTAGTATAATCTCAAAATTTAATTAGCAATCAGAGCAAAGATCAATTGGTGTCTCACTGCATGGAGTGAGAGAAAGAGTGAAGGTGATTACATTTTAGCCTGATGCCCATTGCTTATTTGAAATAACTCAAGTTCTTAAGAACTGAAGCCAGCAATGGTGTGAAGCCAGATGTGTTTACCCATCTGCTGTTCCTGATAACTGAAGCTACTTCATCAACACTGATTAATATGCTCTGGCAGGTGCAGGTCTTTAGAGATCAGTTTAAATTATTAAACCCCTTGCTTAAACAGAGGCTTCAAGAGTCTACCCCAGCTTTACGTCTTGCCCATGGTCAGGGATCATGTGGGGATTGGACCGTGCTCTTGTGACTCTTTGCACTGCCATCAGGATTTGAAGTCTTCACTTAGAGAGTCTCGGCCTACCTTTAATATGTTCTTACCCTCTGACTCAATACTTCTTTTTTTTTTTTTTGAGACAGCCTTGCTCTCTTGCCCAAACTGGAGTGCAGTGGCACGATTTTGGCTCACTGCAACCTCCGCCTCCCGGGTTCAAGTGATTGTCCTGCCTCAGCCTCTCAAGTAGCTGGGACTACAGTCGCCCACCACTGCACCCAGCTAATTTTTGTATTTTTAGTAGAGATGGGATTTCACCATATTGGCCAGGCTGGTCTTGAACTCCTGACCTTAAGTGATACACCCATCTTGGCCTCCCAAAGTGCTAGGATTACAGGTGTGAGCCACCACACCCAGCCTGACCCAATAATTCTACTTCTGGCAATTTAATTGAATAAAATTGTCAGAGAGCTATTCAGATATTCATGTATACAACATTTGCAATAACATGGTTATAATATCAAAAACCTGGAAACAGTCAAATTACTTAAGTAGGAGATTACATAATGATACAGCTGCACTATACTATGCAGCTACTAAAAATCATTTAGCAAGGTTGGAAAATGCTCATTTTATGCTACAAGGTGAAAATAGTAGAATGCAAATATAGATACATAGTGTAATTTTGTAAAACAAACTATACATATATATGCATATAATTTTGGAAAATGTATTTGTATTGGTTAGTAGGATTATAGATATTTGCAAATATTTTTCCTATTTAAGTCAATCTGTATTGTCCAGGTTTTCCATAATTTTATCAAAAACAGTTAATTTTCAATAATAAATGAGTTCAACTTTTCTTTTTTACTAAGTGATAATGAAAAGGCAGTGGTTCACATATAGAAAAGTGCAGGAACATCCTTATGAAGGAACAAATTTAAAGATGAAAAGCAGAGACAACAAGATCAGCAGGGATCAAGGTGCCAGCGCGGGAGAGGGAGCACTTCCAGATTTGGGTCATCCTGGCCTGGGGACCTCTAAGAAAAAGGTGAAAATTTTATGCCAAGTTCAACAAATACAGAGCTCAATACTGATTTCAGATGATAAAGTAGTAACACATTGTTGATGATAAGGAATCCACTACATTAGCTCTGTTCACTGCAGCAGTGTGGCCAGGAAGAGAGATGCTTGGGTCAGGAGGCAGAGCTGCCTCCTGACTAAGGTCGAGTCTGGAAGCCGAGATGGAAGAGCAGACCTTGTTGTAGGTTGTGAGGGAGAGGAAGAAACCCAGCAGGCAGCAAGCATAAAGTTTATTGCCAGGAACACAGCAATGGAAAATGCAAGGGTGGGTAATATTCAGAGATCCAAATCCAGCAGCCAGAGGGAGGCTTTAAAAGTTGTCTAATTTGTCATTCCCATGCTCAAAATCCTCCAATAGCAACTCATTTCACTCAAAATGAAGGTCATAGTCATAAAATCTGAATTTAAAAAATGTGCCTTGGAAATCAGCTTGAGGTATCATGTTGTTTTTGGACTGCAAAAGGATGGCAGAATCTCCCCAGTTGCTGTCAGCCACACTGGCCTTTGCTTTTTTTTTTTTTTTTTTCAGTTCCCTATGTACCTCTGACAAGCCATAACAACTAAACCTGGAAGCTTGGAACCTATAGCAGAGTTCATCCACAAGGGGTCCCAGGAGAGAAAGCCTTGATAAACAGAGGCGAGTTGGAATCTAGGTCTGAGGGACTGTGGGGAGTGTAGTGAAACTGACAATTTGGGTCTGGAACATAAAGTGTCATTGTGCCCTTAGGGAAACTGCAGTTGTGCAGATATCAAATCCTCTGCTTCAGACAAACAAACAAACCACCAGTGTGCTCAACTGCTTCAAGCAGGTTTAAGTAATAAGACTGTATTTCAGGCTCCCTGGCCTGCATTTATTTGTACCACCAAGATCTGAAATGATGCCACAGCTATCATGGGGAGAGAGAGGAATTTGGAAGAGGAGAAAGGTGAAGGTAGTCCCTGAAAGCCTGCAGAACTGGTCAAGATGGTATATGGCTGTACCCTGACCCATTCTATCAAAGCAGAATCAGAAGTACTGCTGTGAGTTTCCAGAAGAGGAGCAAAACCAGTAGGATGGATAGGATGCACTCGTTCCAACTGTGCACTGAGGAGCCTTTGATCTAAATCTAACCCAACTTTTCTGAGGTCAAAGACTGAGTCAGTGAGAGAGCTGAGAATAGAACCCCTGAGCACCTGATGCCCACCTGTGACCTCTCTGTTAAACCATACAGAGCAAGGTGTGTGCACACAAAGCATTTTCTATTATTGTGTTGGGAAGCAGGGCTTTCCAAGTTTAGAAACTTCTTTGAAACCAGAGGTTCAATCTTTGCAACCGGCACATTGACAATGACATAAAACATATATTTCCTTTCCTTCCCAGTGAAAGGGATTTTTTCAAATAATAAATTAGAGGATTCAAAGATGTTTTCCTAGACATGAATAGTTGTTTAAAGCAGCACTGTTTTCTTATTTAAATGTAAATGAATCTGAACGGGATGGATTTAAACTGTCATATGCATTTCTAAGTCACATTTTCCTCTACCTGTCTGAGCCACCACAGGGAAATACAGCAGTGAAAGTCTGTGCTCAAACCTTATCATAAACACAAGCCATGGTGTTCCACACAAGGAACAACTTCTTGATTCCACCTGCCTGTTTTTACTAGGCCTTGACTTTGAGAGAGAGAGAGAGAGAAAAAAAGGCTTGCAGTATAGTTTTGGTGCTGCCTCAAGCCATGCGGCTTTCTCAGGTAGGCTAATAATTTTGTGCACCCACAAACTGTTACTAAATACATACTTTTTTGGCTGAGTGTGGCAAGGAGTAGGAGGACTTCTGTGGCAGCAGTTGGCTTGTCCTATACTACGCTATCTAAAATGGTAGCCATTAGACACACTTGGCTCTTTAAATTTAACTGCAAATTAATTAAATCAAAATTCAATTTAAAAATTGGTTCTTTACCAGCTACTCATACCAGCTACATTTCAAGTGCTAAATAGCCACCTGTGGATACCAGCTATTGTATTAAACAACACTGATAGGGACCCTTTCTTTCCATCACTGCAGAAAGCTTTACTGGACAGTATTGTTATGTCCCAAGTAATTCAGTTTCCAAACATATGTGCCCCTTGCTGTGCTCATCTACTGACAAGGCAGTTTAATGGTAATCTGTTATATTCTAACATTCATTCATTCAGGGTGTATTGATTGAACACCTACTACACTTCCTGGCTTTGTTTGGCTATGGTCCAAGTAGGTACCTGTGGCTTCAGACTTCAAAGAAGTCCCTGAGGCAGAAAATGGAAAGACCCATGGTAATGTTTGTTTTGAGACTGTCTGTAGAAAAAAGTCACGTTTTTCTCTTTATTTACACTCTCAATACTTTACTTTTGAAACTGTGTGTGTGTGTCTGTGTGTGAAGTTTCCCACACCAAGCAATTCTCCAATACTCTACAGACACTAACCAGGTTTCCTAGAATTCAATTCAATTCGGACACTAATCAGAGTTAGCAAAAGATTCCACAGGTCAAGGATTTAATCCCACAAGACTGCTCTCAATTCACACACCAATCAGTCCAGGTTGTCACTCATGCTTCTGACCAGACAGCTATAAATCAGGCTCTCCACAACCCCCTCCTTAGGTGAGACATTTGCTAGACTAGCACACAAAATGTATGAACAAAGTTTACTTACTATATTACTGGTTGATTATAAAAGACACGACTCAGGAACAACCAGATAGAAGGGATGCATAGGGCAAGGGTTGGAGAAGGGGTACGGAGCTGCTATGCCCATTGCGGGCACACCACCCTCCCAGGACCTCCACATGGTCATCTACGCTGAAGCTCTCCAAATCCTATAGTTTAGAGATTTTTATTCAGGCTTCATTACGTAGAGATGATCAATTATTAACTCAGTCTCTAGCCCCTGTTTCCTTCCCATGGGGCTGAAAGATCCAAGTTTCTAATTCTGGTTTGGTCTTTCTGGTGACCAGCCTCCACCCAGAAGCCCACCAATGTTTGCCTCATTAGAATAAAATACATTCTCATCACCCAGAAAATTCCAAGGTATTAAGAGCTCTATGTTAGGAACCAGGATGAAGGACCAAATATTAGGGAAAGGATATGCACTTAGGAAAACTATTGTTCAGGAAATTCCTTTAGATGCTCTGTGACAGGAACTGGGGCCAGATATCAAATGTGTATTTTAAATTATGTCATACTGTCCATTGTCACTGGAGATCAGAAATGGGCTTAGGGAAAATGACCCAGGGCACCAAAATTGTGCACTTTATTATTATTATTATACTTTAAAATCTGGGGTACAAGTGCAGATCATGCAAGATTGTTACATAGGTACACACATGCCTTGGTGGTTTGCTGCATCCATCCCCCCATCACCTACATTAGGTATTTCTCATAATGTTATCCCTCCCCAATCCCTCAACACCCTGCTATCCCTCCCCTAGCCTTCCCACCCCCCAACAGGCCCCAGTGTGTGATGTTCCCCTCCCTGTGTCCATGTGTTCTCATTGTTCAACACCCACTTATGAGTGAGAACATGTGGTGTTTAGTTTTCTGTTCTTGTGTCAGTTTGCTGAGAATGATGGTTTCCATCTCCATCCATGTACCTGCAAAGGACATGAACTCATCCTTTTTTATGGCTGCATAGTATTCCATGGTGTATATGTGCCACATTTTCTTTATCCAGTCTATCACTGATGGGCATTTGGGTTGGTTCCAGTTCTTTGCTATTATAAACAGTGCCACAATGAACATACAGGTTCATGTGTCTTTATAATGGAAAGATTTATAATCATTTGGGTATATATCTAGTAATGGGTTTGCTGGGTCAAATGGAATTTCTATTTCTAGATCCTTGAGGAATTGTCTCACTGTCTTCCACAATGATTGAACTAATTTGCACTCCCACCAATAGTATAAAAGTGTTCCTATTTCTCCACATCCTCTCCAGCATCTGTTGTTTCCTGATTTTTTAATGATCACCATTCTAACTGGAGTGAGATGGTATCTCAATGTAGTTTTGATTTGCATTACTCTAATGACCAGTGACAATGAGCATTTTCACATACGTTTGTTGGCTGCATAAGTGTCTTCTTTTGAAAAGTGTCTATTCATATCCTTTGTCCACTTTTTGATGGGGTTGTTTTTTTCTTGCAAATTTTTTTAAGTTCTTTGTAGATTCTGGATATTAGCCCTTTGTTGGATGGGTAGATTGCAAAAATTCTTTCCCATTCTGTTGGTTGTCGGTTCACTCTAACGATTGTTTCTTTTGCTGTGCAGAAGCTCTTAAGTTTAGTTAGATCCCATTTGTCTATTTTGGCTTTTGTTGCCATTGCCTTTGGTGTTTTAGTCATGAAGTCTTTGCCTATGCTTATGTCCTGAATGGTATTGTCTAGGTTTTCTTCTAGGGTTTTTATGGTATTAGTCTTATGTTTAAATCTTTAATCCATCTAGAGTTAATTTTTGTATAAGGTATAAGGAAGGGGTTCAGTTTCAGCTTTCTGCATATGGCTAGCCAATTTTCCCAACACCATTTATTAAATAGGGAATCCTTTCCCCATTGCTTGTTTTTGTCAGGTTTATCAAAGATCAGATGGTTGTAGATGTGTGGCATTGCCTCTGAGTCCTCTGTTTTGTTCCATTGGTCTATATCTCTGTTTTGGTACCAGTACCATGATGTTTTGATTACTGTAGCCTTGTAGTATAGTTTGAAGTCAGGTAGCGTGATGCCTCCAGCTTTGTTCTTTTTGTTTAGGATTGTCTTGGCTGTGTGGGCTCTTTTTTTGTCCCATATGAAGTTTAAGGTGTTTTTTTCCAGTTCTGTGAAGAAGGTCAATGGTAGCTTGATGGGGATAGCATTGAATCTATAAGTTACTTTGGGTAGTATGGCCATTTTCATGATATTGATTCTTCCTAGCCATGAGCATGGAATATTTTTCCATCTGTTTGTGTCCTCTCTTACTCCCTTGAACAGTGGTTTGTAGTTCTTGAAGAGGTCCTTTACATCCCTTGTTAGTAGTATTCCTAGGTATTTTATTCTTTTTGTAGCAATTGTGAATGGGAGTTCGCTCATGATTTGGCTCTCTGTCTGTTATTGGAGTATAGGAATGCTTTTTATTTCTGCACATTGATTTTGTATCCTGAGACTTTGCTGAAGTTGCTTATCAGCTTAAGTAGATTTTGGGCTGAGAGGATGGGATCTTCTAAATATACAATCATGTCATCTGCAAATAGAGACAATTTGACTTCATCTTTTCCTAATGGAATACCTTTATTTCTTTTTCTTGCCTGATTGTTCTGGCCAGAACTTCCAGTACTATGTTGAATAGGAGTGGTGAGGGAGGGCATCCTTGTCTAGTGCCAGTTTTCAAGGGAATGCTTCCAGTTTTTGCCCATTCTGTATGATATTGGCTGTGGGTTTGTCATAAATAGCTTTTATTATTTTGAGATAAGTTCCATCAATACCTAGTTTATTGAGAATTTTTAGCATAAAGTGCTGTTGAATTTTGTCAAAGGCTTTCTCTGAATCTATTGAGATAATCATGTGGTTTTTATCTTTGGTTCTGTTTATGTGATGGATTACATTTATGGATTTGCAAATGTTGAACCAGCCTTGTATCCCTAGAATGAAGCTGACTTGATAATGATGGATAAGCTTTTTGATGTGCTGTTGAATTTGGTTTGCCAGCATTTTGTTGAAGATTTTTGCATCAATGTTCATCATGGATATTAGCCTGAATTTTTCTTTTTTCCTTGCATCTCTGCCAGGTTTTGGTATCAGGATGATGTTGGTCTCATAAAATGAGTTAGGGAGGATTCCTTCTTTTTGTATTGTTCAGAATAGTTTCAGAAGGAATGATACCAGCTCCTCTTTGTATGTCTGGTAGAATTCAGCTGTGAGCCCATCTGGTCCTAGACTTTTTCTGGTTGGTTAGCTATTAATTGCTGCCTCAACGTCAGACATTGTTAGTGGTGTATTCAGGGATTCAATTTCTTACTGATTTAGTCTTGGGAGGGTGTAAGTGTCCAGGAATTCATTCATTTCTTCTAGATTTACTGGTTTATGTGCATAGAGGTGTTTGCAGTAATCTCTGATGGTAGTTTGTATTTCTGTGGAATCTGTGGTGATATCTCCTTTATCATTTTTTATTGCATTTATTCACTTCTTCTCTTTTTTCTTTTTTATTAGTATGGCTGACAGTCTATCTATTTTGTTGATCTTTTCAAAAAACCAGCTCCTGGATTTATTGATTTTTTTGAAGGGTTTTTTGTGTCTCTATCTCCCTCAGTTCTGTTCTGATCTTAGTTATTTCTTGTCTTCTGCTAGTTTTTGAATTTGTGTGATCTTGCTCCTCTAGTTCTTTTAATTGTGACAATGGGGTGATGATTTTAGATCTTTCCTCCCTTCTCATGTGGGCAATTAGTGCTATAAATTTCCCTCTAGACACTGCTTTAAATGTGTCCCAGAGATTCTGGTATGTTGCGTCTTCATTTTCATTTGTTTCGAATAACATCTTTACTTCTGCCTTCATTTTATTATTTATCCAGTAGTCATTCAGGAGCAGGTTGTTCACTTTCCATGTTGTGCAGTTTTGAGTGAGTTTCTTAATCCTGAGTTCTATTTTTTGCACTGTGGTCTGAAAGACTTTTGTTATGATTTCTGTTCTTTTGCATTTGCTGAGGAGTGATTTACTTCCAATTATGTGGTCAATTTTAGAATAAGTGCGATGTTGTCTGAGAAGAATGTATATTCTGTGGATTTGGGGTGAAGAATTCTGTAGACGTCTATTAGGTCATCTTGGTCCAGATCTGAATTCAAGTCCCGGATATCCTTGTTAATTTTCTGTCTTGTTAATCTGTCTAATAATGACAGTGGAGTGTTCAAGTCTCCCACTATTATTGTATGGGAATCTAGATCTCTTTGTAGGTCATTAAGAACTTGCTTTATGTATCTGGGTGCTCCTGTATTGGGTACATATATATTTAGAATAGTTAACATTTCTTGCTGCATTGATCCCTTTACCATTATTTAATGCCCTTCTTTGTCTCTTTAAATCTTTGTTGGTTTAAAGTCTGTTTTATCAGAGACTAGGATTGCAACCCCTGAACTTTTTGCCTTCCATTTGCTTGGTAAATCTTCCTCCACCCCTTTATTTTGAGCCTATGTGTATCTTTGCACATGAGATGTGTCTCCTGAATACAGCACACTGATGGGTCTTGACTTTTTATCTAATTTGCCAGTCTGTGTCTTTTGATTGGCACATTTAGCCCATTTACATTTAAGGTTAATATTGTTATGTGTGAATCTGATCCTGCCATTTTGATACTAGCTGGTTGTTTTGCCCATTAGTTGATGCAGATTCTTCATTATGTTGATGCTCTTTACAATTTGGTATGTTTTTGGAGTGGCTGGTACTGGTAGTTCCTTTCTATGTGTAGTGCCTCTTTCAGGAGCTCTTGTAAAGCAGGCCTGGTGGTGATGAAATCTCTGAGTACTTGTTTGTTCACCAAGGATTTTATTTTTCCTTCACTTATGAAGCTTAGTTTGGCTGGATATGAAATTCTGGGTTGAAAGTTCTTTTCTTTAAGAATGTTGAATATTGGCTCCCACTCTCTTCTGGCTTGTAGGGTTTCTGCTGAGAGATCTGCTGTGAGCCTGATGGGCTTCCCTTTGTGGGTAACTCAACCTTTCTCTCTGGATGCCCTTAGCATTATTTCCTTCATTTCAACCCTGGTGAATCTGATGATTATGTGCATTGGGGTTGCTTTTCTTGAGAAATATCTTTGTGATACTCTCTGTATTTCCTGGATTTCAATGTTAGCCTGCCTTGCTAGGTTGGGAAAGTTCTCTTGGATAATATCCTGAAGAGTGTTTTCCAACTTGATTTCATTCTCCCCATCTCACATTCAGGTAAACCTATCAAATGTAGATTAGGTCTTTTCACATAATCCCATATTTCTTGGAGGCTTTCTTCATTTCTTTTCATTCTTTTTTGTCTAGTCTTGCCTTCTTATTTAATTTCATTGAATTGATCTTCAGTCTCTGATATCCTTGCTTCTGCTTGATCAATTTGGCTATTGAAACTTGTGTATGCTTTGCAGAGTTCTTGTGCTTTGTTTTTCAGCTCAATCAAGTTGTTTATATTCTTCTCTAAACTGGTTATTCTAGTTAGCATTTCGTCTAACCTTTTTTCAAGATTCTTAGTTTCTCTGCATTGGGTTTGAACATGCCCCTTTAGCTCATTGAAGTTTGTTGTTACCCACCTTCTGATGCGTGCTTCTGTCAATTCATCAAACTAATTCTCCATCCAGTTTTGTTCACTTGCTGGTGAGTGATTGTGATCCCTTGTAGGAGGAGAGGCATTCTGGTCTTTGATGATTTCATCCTTTTATCACTGGTTTCTTCCTATCTTCATTGATTTATCTACCTTTGGTCTTTGAAGTTGGTGACTTTTCAATGGGGTCTCTGAGTGGACATCCTTTCCCTTGATGTTGAAGCTATTTCTTTCTGTTTTTTAGTTTTCCTTCTAACAATCAGGCCCCTCTGCTACAGGACTGCTGTGGGTCCACTCCAGACCTTGCTTGCCTGGGAATCACCTGTGGGGGCTGCAGAACAGCAAGGATTTCTGCCTGTTCCTTCCTCTAGTAGCTTCATCTCTGAAGGGTAACCTGCCAGATGTCAGCCAGAGCTCTCCTGTATGAGGTGACTCTTAGGATGTACAGGGGTCAGGGAGCCACTTGAGGAGGCAGTCTGTCCCTTTTCAGAGCTCAAGTGCTGTTCTGTTGCTCTGTTGCTCTCTTCAGAGCTGCTGGACAGGAATGTTTAAGTCTGTTGAAACAGGACTCACAACCGCCCCTTTTTCTAGGTGCTCTGACCCAGAAAGGTGGGGCTTTTCTTCTAAGTCCCTAATGGGCTGCTGCCTTTTTTCAGAGATGCCCTGCCCAGCAAAGAGGGAGTCTAGTCATAGTCTGCCCGCAGACGACTTGCTGAGCTGCTGCGCACTCCACCCAGCTGCGGTGTGAACTTCCTTGTGATTTTGTTTACACAGGCAAGGTTAGAACTGCCTGATAATGGTGGACACCTCTCCCCACACTGAGCTCAACCATCAGGGGTCAAGCTCAAACTGCTGTGCTGGCTGCAAAAACCTCAAGCCAGTGGGACTCAGTTTGCTGGTCTTTGTGGAGGTGGGACCTGCTGAGCCAGATAACTTGGCTCCCTGCCTTAAGCCGTCTTTTTTTCAGGGGAATGGGCTGTTCTGTCTCACAGTAATTCCAGGTGCCAGCTAAAACGGCTGCCCAGTTTTGTGCTGGAAACCCAAGGCACTGGCTAAAATGGCCCAATTTTGTGCTGGAAACCCGCTGCACCAGTGTTATGGGCACTAGTGGGAATCTCCTGGTCTCTGGGCTGTACAGACCATGGGAAATGTGCAGTATCTGAGCTGGAGTGCTGGCTTGTCTGGAAAAGTCCCTGATGGCCTCCTTTGGGTAGGAGGGGGAGTTCTCTGGTCTTTCGCACTTCCCAGGTGAGGCACACCCCACCCTGCCTCAGTTTGCCCTCCTTGGGCTACACCCACTGTCCAGCTAGTCCCATTGAGATCAACCTGGTGCCTTGGTTGGAAATATGGAGATCACTTGCCTTCTCCATAGCTCTCACTTTGTAACTGTAACTGTTTTGACTTTATTTTAACAATCACTATTATTACAATTTAAAGTATTTTTGATATCCAGCAGTAATGCCATCTAAGCATTCATTTGAAGGTGGTCCAAATGATAGTGCCGAGAAAATGGTCCTGAAAATCAATATCTTTGGAATAGACAAGCTAAAGTAAGATCAAACACCTTAACACACTGGGCTGTAAATTTTGAAGAAACCATGCTATAAAATATTAGAAATAATGTTGAAAAAATATAAAACAACTATTAAAGTGAAAATAGACAAAAATTGTAGTAGATGCATGTGCTATGAGAACTCATGCCTCCTCTAGTTTCCATTTATGCCTGTGGAAAATTTAGGCTGGAATTATGTAACACTTAAGGAACACAATTGTCACCTGAGATATCCCAGAATAACTTTTTTCATCAAGGTACTCTTCCAGTGAAAACTCTGTGTAGATTGGCAGCCAAGGCAACTGGTCAGCTAATCCATCCTGTTGCTTAGCTTCAGTTTGTACATAGTAGTAAAAAATGTTGTGGTTGCTCACACAACATCCATTTCAACCTCTTACTCTGGTAGAAACCATGTGGCTGACTGGGGTTCGTTTCTTCCCTAACTCTACAGGTGGGTTCTCACTAGCCCAGCCCTGGCTGTTACTGTTTTAGGTGGGCTCATTTCCCAGGTCTAAAATTACTGTGACTTCCTCAGCCATACTAATTTTTTCAGAGATGAGAAAGTCCAGTCAGTGGGAAGCTTAAAAATTTGGTATTATGATTGGAAGAAAAGGAACTCCTTCTTGCCCCCAGTGCAAATGAGAAGCATTTAGCCCTAGGAGCGGTGGCTACCATAAGGAAAGTCAGCCTCAACAAAAAGCCAATGTAAGAAAGAAAGCATAACCAAGGGAACTGAAAATTTGAAAAAAAAAAAAAAAAAAAAAAAAAGGAGCAATGACCCTGATGATATTATAAACCTTTGGCTCAGACTGACCCTGAAGTTTGCTCTCTAGTTATGTGAGTCAATAAATTCCCTTATTCTCTGAGTTATTTTTTTCTTTTTGAGCTGGAGGCTGGAGTGTGATGGCGTGATCTTGGCTCCCTGCAATCTCTGCCTCCTGGGTTCAAGTGATTCTCCTGCCTCAGCTTCCTGAGTAGCTGGGATTACAGGCACGCCACCATACCTGGCTAATTTTTGTATATATATGTAGGAAATCGGGTTTCACCATAATTGGCCAGGCTGATCTTGAACTCCCGACCTCAAATGATCCACTATCCTCAGCTTCCCAAAGTGCTGGGATTATAGGTGTGAGCCACCGGAACTAGCCATCTGAGCCCGTTTTAATTGTGTTTGTGCTACAGAAAGCTTTTTAATTGATAACAGACACTTAGAAATAAATATTCATTTCCCTTCCCATCCATCAGTAGTTTCATTAAAACAATAAGACTTAAAATAGAAAGTCAAATATGAAGACAATAGAAGATACTATGTTTTTTTCATGACCTAAATCAAATGCCATCTTTTTCCACTCAAACTTGTTTTTAGCATAACCTTATTATTTTATTATTAGTCCCTAATCTCTGGCAATTCACTTCTCAATTGATTTGTATTTCTTATAAAGTGAAACATCATCTACTACTCAGTTTAATTACTAAATTCTGATTGCTTACATAAATAAACAGCTCTCTGCATGTGACAGTCTGGACATTGCTGACCTCAGATTGGTTGAATTCACTTGTGGTCCCAATGGTGGTCAGTGATGTTTCTGTGAAGGAGTTCTGATTGTAATAATGCTTTGGTGCAACAAAATAATGTTTCATAGTTTCATTTTTTTACAATATACATTATTACTTCCATTTGTCCTAGATATATATCTAACAATGTCTAGTTCAACAGATTCTGCAAGTTATCTCCCAATAGAAATGGCTGAAAATATGAAAACATTTATGTATTACAGTTTACACAAAGACATTTGTGTAAATGAAATGTATATCACTTTGGACTCTTTCTATTTACAGTGATAGAAGACTCGACTCAAATTGGTTTCATTACAGAAGGGAAATTCATTGACCCATGAACTGAGAAATCCAGGGACTTCATTTGGGGCAGTATTTGAAGCTCAAACAATAGTATCAGAACCCACCTTCTCTTTTTCTTCATCTCTGAGCTCTATTCTAGCTCCATTCACAGCTCCAGGTTACCCCATGTCTCCAAGTCCAACAGAAGGGATAGTCCTCTTCCTTGAAAAACTCAAAGAGAGGCCCTAGATCTTGGGATTATTTGTACTGATTGGCCTAACTAATTCTTGTGATCGAGGGATGGAACACATAGCTTGGCTTAGACTAGTCCTATTCTCAAGCCCTGCATGCAGCAGCAGACATAGTTCACTGGGACCACAGGCAAAACTACTGAAGGTAAGAGAAATCCTAAATATGTATACATTGTATAGTTGACTCTTGAACAATGTTAGGGGAGCTTACCCCCTGCACAGTCAAAAATCCACATGTAATTTTTGATTCTCCCAAAACTTAACTACTAATAGCCTACTATTGACCAAAAAGCCTTATCAATAACATAAACGGTCATTTAGAGCACATTTTGTATGTTATAGGTATTATAGACTGTATTTTAACAAGTATATAATAACAATAAAGTATATAATAATAAAGTATAGAATAACAATTTTAACAATACAGAGAAAAGAAAATGTTATTAAGAAAATCATAAGGAAGAGAGAATATATTTACTATTGATTTAGTGAAAGTGGATTATCATAAAGGTCTTCATCCTCATCATCTTCATGTTAAGTAGGCTGAGAAGGAGAAGGAAGAGGAGGTGTTGGTCTTGCTGTCTCAGGGGTAGCAGCAGAGGCAGGAGAAAATCTGCCTATAAGTGGACACACACAATTCAAACTTGTGTTGTTCAAGGGTCAACTGTACATTCTTATCTAAAAAAACGGCAATGTGGGTGGTGGGAGGTGAAATGGCAACAAACCATCAGAAAGTGAGGCCATATACCATTCTTGCCTTTGGTCTTCAGGAATCTGTGGTGATCTGGCTGAGGCCTTTCCCACTTACTCTGACTTTTTGCGTTCAGGTTCCTATGCAATCACCAAGTTTGACTTTTGGTGGGCTTCTTTGCCTTTCTTCCTGACCCTATTCAGGTCCCATCTAAGCATTAATTTCTCTTTGAGCTCAATTCTTATGTTGCCAGCCAAAGTTAATGGTTGTACAAGGCATTGTTAAAACCATGTGAGCAGTGGCTCATGTTGTAATCCAAGCACTTTGGGAGGCTGAGGCGGGTGGATGACTTGAGGTCAGGAGTTCGAGACCAGCCTGGCCAACGTGATGAAACCCCATCTTTACTAAAAATACAAAAGTTAGCTAGGCGTGGTGGTACACATCAGTAGTCCCAGCTACTCAGGAGGCTGAGGCAGGAGAATCACTTGAACCTGGTAGGTGGAGGTTGCAGTGAGCTGAAATCTCACTTCTGCACTCCAGCCTGGGCAACAGAGTTAGACTCTATCTCAAAACACAAACAACAACAACAACAAAACCTACTGGCTGGGCTGGGTGCAGTGACTATTGCCTGTAATCCTAGCACTTTGGGAGACTGAGGCAGGAAGATTGCTTGAGCCCAGGAGTTCAAGACCAGCCTGGGCAAGACAGTGAGACCCCATCTCTACAAAAAATTAAAATATTGCCAGGCATTGTGGCTCACACCTTTAATCCCAGCACTTTGAAAGGCTTGAGATCAGGAGTTCAAGACTGGCCTGGCCAACAAGATGAAACCCTGTCTCTCCTAAAACTCCATTTCCCTTGTTTTCCCTCCTAATTGATTCTCATTAGCTACACAATATGATTTATGGACACAAACAATGGCTAGGAAAAGAAGGGATATGCTGGGATAGGCTTTGAGGAAGCTGGTTAACAAATTCTGATGGATAGAAAATAACTAACTTAGCTGACTAATTTCGATAAATAGAAAATAAGTAACCTAAAAGAGCAGGGAGAACATATTGGGAGCATTCAATATGAAGCACAGACTTTTTTTTTCTAGAAATAGTTGAACTGGTTCCGATCTATTTGGAGGTCTTTGGGTACTTCTAGATGATCTGTCTTGGGACCAGTGTCCTGAAGAGGGGTAGGTTTTAAAGAGAGGAGTGGAAGTGCAAGGACATTTTTGGAAAGTTAAAATTGTCCACTAAGAAATTTACTGAGCTTCTAATTTGTCTGTTAATCAAACAATCTAAAAATAAAGTCTGCTTTAAATAAAAGACCAAAATAAGTAACTCATGTTTGCCATATCTGTTCCTGTCCAGCAGTCCAATTATATCATGTAGTCACTTATTCCCCTTTTAAGCTAACATGATTGCACTTGTTCTTTTCACTTAATAAATATGGACGCCCATCTTTAAGTTATTTGAAGAAAAATTTGTCCCCATTTTTGCCTATTAAGCACATTTTGTTAATTTTTTTTTGTTTTGTTTTGCCAAGGGAGATGCTACGTAGGGTGAATTAAAGGACTCTCAAAGAAGAATCTGAATTAATGTGAGTCAACTGAGAGGTGTTGAGAAAAAGTATTAAACATGGATTTAAATAGCTGGAGTTTAAATGTAGTGCAGCCATTACTGTGTTACCTTGGCCAATTTACCTAACCTCTCTGAGCATGATTTTCTGAAGAAAACCAAGAACAAGAGGATCCAAAGCAACACAGCAATGAGACCCTATGTTAAGTGGGAAGGAGTCTTAGATGGATGTCAAGTCTACTCTAATACTTAAACCATTGGGGGTAGATGGGTGTTTATTTAAAATTATAACAGGAACACCCTTGATTTATGTAAATTTTACTCGAAGAATTTTTCTAAAAAAGAAATAATTTATTCTAAGATATTCAATATGACTAAAATAAATGACACATCTTTATATCTGCCAGTGTTTTATTATCAAATGTTAAAATGGTAACCATTAAGTTCTGAGAATTGGATATAAGCCACGTACTGCTAAGATCATTGGTTCTCACAGGTACAAATCTAAGTCTAGTTTGGATCATATCCAGGAATTGATGAACCTTCCACTCAGCCTTAACGTGAAGATAGAGAAAGGAATGTGACGGGTTTGGGAGGAGAAAGTGATCAAAGTGCCAAGCTGAGATGTTTTGCATTCCAGATCCCAAACTCAAAATTAGCCTCTCTATTTTAAAGAAGAGCAGGGATTTTCTGACTCCATTCTATGGTTCTTGCTCTCTCCTGTTTCTTCAAATTTCATATCATCCATTGGGGTTTACATGAGAAAAGATAATATTTAGTAAATATTAATTTCCCCAAAGATAATTTTTTTTTTGCTATCCAAATTTAACCCAAGCCAATCTAAACTTCAAACCTGAATCAGTCAAAAAGAAAAATGAAAGAAAACCTCAAAAACATTTGGTTCAAGCTAGCTTTCCTTTCATTAAAAAAGTAAGTCCTCCAATTTCATGATACCATTCCAGGTACCCATTATGACTGTGCCTTTATTGCATCAGGAATTTGCTTCAACATTGCTTTACAGGATGTGTGGTCATTTTTCACCCTGTTGTTGTTGTTTACCAAGTTTATGGAGATTGTGATATTTATCTCACTCCTTGGATGATTTCTGAAGAGACGGGGTCTTACTATGTTGCCCAGGCTGGCTTTGAACGCCTGGGATCAAGTGATCCTCCTGCCTCTGAAGTAGCTGGAACTCTACCCCACACCACAGTGCTGGGGTGGACATGTCAATCTGAAGTGAATGATTAAACGTGAAGCTAGTGGAAAACATAGCAGGCGAGTAACAGAAAAGCTACACTGTGTTTTTGAAACTATAAAGTGAATGGTTTCTTGGGAAAAATTGTGGTTTTGTGTATCTGTTGTTGAAATCAGAATAAACTACATTTCACTTGCATATTCCTAAATGAATTTTTAAATTTTTCAGAAGTCAGTGTTTCATAGAAATACCATTTTGCAATGTTAATCTGTTTGAACCTTTGGAGAAAATGGTTTTATTATAGGTGCATAATGTACTCTCAATATTTTATAACACATTGTTCACTCTTCCATTTAAGGTATAACAGTGTCTTGTATAAAATGGCTGAATGTGTATAAAGGACATATGTTGTCTTGTGCCTTTAACTCAACTTCAGTAATTACTATAATCTCACATTTATAATATTTTTGTTAGGTGAGAGGACGAAATGAAAGTATTTTATGTTTTCTCATCACTTTAGATTTTATCACTGTGTAAATTTTTGGGTTTTAGCATTTCCTAACATGAACTTTAATCATTTTTAAGTATACATAATTTCTTCTGTATCATTTAAATAAAATATGTTTATAACTTAGGAAAAGTAAGTTCTGAGTTTGTTGAAACCTTTCCATGCCACTTTTTGATACAATCCTTGCTTCTCCTGATGATCCAAATTAAAACAATAATTTCTAAGCCTGTTGGAGTTGTAACAAGTAATCATGACTAATTCTGCAGTCCTTCATTTCTCCTTGTTTCCTTCCTTCCTTATACCTGCTTTTTATCACACCTCACACACATAATATTATATAATTTATTTTATTTTTAAAGTTAAATGTATTTTATAACAGTTTTATTGAGATGTAATTTACATGTCATACAATTCACTCTTTTAAAGTACACAATTCAGTGGTTTTTAATAGATTTACAGTTGTTCAGTCATCACCATTTTCTGATTCCAGAACATTTATATCACCCTAAAAAGAACTCTGTATCCATTAGCAGTCACTCACCATTTCCTGTTTTTCCCAGCCCCTGACAATCATTAATCTACTTTCTGTCTCTATGGATTTACCTATACTGAACATTTCACATAAATGAAATCATACGATACGTGACCTTTTGTGTCTGGCTTCTTTGATTTAATAGAAAGTTTTCAAGATCTATCCATGTTGTACCATGCATCAGTACTTTGTTTCTTTTTATTGCTTAATAATATTCCATTGTGTGTGTTTACTACATTCGTTTGTTCATTCATCAGTTGATGGAACTTACGTTATAGCCAGTAGTAGGCTATTATAAATAATGTTGCTATGAATATTTGTGTATAAGTTCTTGTGTGAGCCTATGTTTCCATTTCTCTTAGGTATATACCAGGCGTGAGGTTACTACGTCATACGGTAGCTCTATATTTAATTTTTGAGGAACTGCCACCTTGTTTTCCAAAGTGGCTGCTCTATTTTATATTTTCATGAGTATTAAACGAGGTTTCAATTTCTCCACATCTTTGCCTAATCTTTTTGATTACAGCCGACCCAGCAGGTATAAAGTGGTAACTCATTGTAATTTTTGGTTTAAATATATTTTGATTTGTGATCATTTTCCAGAATTTTGTGGTGTACTTCGTGATTAACAGCCACAGTAGCAATTTATCAAACAGTTTTCTGAACAATATCTAATTTCATGGGTATAATGATTACTATTCTACAAAAAAAACAAAATTAGGAAGGTCAAATGCTATTCATGGTTCTAGTTAATGGCGGAGCCAGTGTTTGCACCCAGGTCTGTCTGACATTCAGGTCCTTATTGTTGTACAAATTCATTACATTGCCATGGAAACACACTCCAAACCTAGTAGCCCACAAACTCGTAGCCTATAATTTCTAATTTGAGACATCAAAGCCCAGTGACATCTTCATTTCACTAGAGAAACTAAGGTCTTTGGGAACACCCCACAGCATCCTGGCCCTGAATTTTGGCAGAGGACCAAAAAGGGCCTCAACTGAGGGGCAATCATCTCAATTCTTTTCTCTTTTCCCAACCCTATCATATTTATTCTGACATTTTGAATATACAGCTGCATGATGTAGCCCTGACTTCGTCATAGATACTAAAAGTTGTTGTGTGCTACTGCACACCTAATTAGAATGGCCACAATTCAGAACACTGACAACATCATGTGCTGGCGAGAATGTGGAGCAACAGAAACTCTCTCTCGTTGCTGGTAAGAGTGCAAAGTGGGCCGGGCACGGTGGCTAACGCCTATAATCCCAGCACTTTGGGAGGCCAAGGCAGGTGGATCACGAGGTCAAGAGATGGAGACCACCCTGGTCAACATGGTGAAACTCCGTCTCTACTAAAAATACAAAAATTAGCTGGGCATGGTGGTGCATACCTGTAGTCTCAGCTACTCGGGGAGGCTGAGGCAGGAGAATTGCTTGAACCCAGGAGGCAGAGGTTGTGGTGAGCCAAGATCACGCTATTGCACTCCAGCCTGGGTAACAAGAGCGAAACTCCGTCTCAAAAAAAAAAAAAAAAAAAGAGTGCTAAGTGGTACAGCCACTTTGTAAAACAGCTTGGTGGTTTCTTACAAAACTAAATATATTTTTACATATGATCTAGCGATCACACTGTTTGGTGTTTACCCAAAGGAGCTGAAAACTTATGTCCACACAAAAACCTGCACACAGATGTTTATAGATTTATTTGTTGTCAAAACTTGGAAGCAACCCAGATATCCTCCAGTAGGTGAACGGAAAAATAAACTGTGGTATATCCAAACAATGGACTGCTATTCTACACTAAAAAGAAATGAACTATCGTGCCATGAAAACACATGAAGAAAACATAAAATGCACATTTCTAAGTGAAAGAGTAAGCTGCGTACTGAAAAGGCTATATATTGTATGATTTAAACTATATGACACTTTGGAAAAGGCAAAACTACAAAACTATAGAGACAGGAAAAAGATCAGTGGTTTCTAGGTCTTGGGAAAGAGAAGGGATGAATAGGTGAAACACAGAATTTTTAGGGCAGCGAAACTACTCTATATGATACTATAGTGATATATACATGTCATCATAAATTTGTCCAAACTCAGAGAATGTACAACACCAAGAGTGAACCCTAATGTAAATATGGACTTTGGGTGATAAAGATGTAACAATGTAGGGTCACCACTTGTAACAAATACACCGCTCTGGAGTGGGGTGTTGATAATGGGAAGGATATGCATTAGCGGGAACAAGGAATATGTGGGAAATCTCTGTGACTTCCAGCTCAGTTTTGGTGTGAACTTAAAACTGCTATTAAAAACAGTCTATTTTTCTTTCTTATTTTATTTTGACAAGTCTGAGATAGTAAAAAGTAGTCTCTTTTTAAAAATGTTTTTATACTGATGTAAATAATTTAGATAATTGATTACATTATCTGGTTGATAGTTCTTGAGAACCAGAAAATCTTGCACTGTGGGAGGAGTAGATCGCACACCTTAGAGGGAGAGAGCTAGAGATTCTAGAGCAGCATTTGCCTTCAGGATACTGCCCTTGTTTCTACGACTTCCTCTCTTTAGGAGTAACTTGACCTTACGGGCTTTACATTGACTATGCCTTAAAAAATAAGTTCATTCTATCAAACACTTTGCTGTTTGTCTTTCAATCTGTTATTTTATCTCTCTACATATAATTTTTATTCACTTAATAGTCTTTTGCCCTACCCATTCCACCTCACCTCATTCTCTAGAGTCAATTCCTTAAAACACATTTTTGGTATTACTTCTGTGTCTTTAAATATGCTTCTTCTATCATTCTCGATGTATTAATTTTAGACACTATCTGAATTTTCATCCTCTATAATAAAGGAGAAGTAAGATAACCATTCAGTGATATCATCCACTACTTCCCTGGTAACTCTAAGGGATATTATCACAGCTTCATTTCTCATTTTATTAATGATAGGCATTATCCTTGATTGCCCAGCTTGTAAGGTGAGGATGTTAATGCTTCTATCCTTCTATTCACTTTTTCTGCACTTTTTCTTCTTCCTAACTTCTAACCTCTATACTTTCTCATTTGCATCTTCAAAATTGATAACATTTTATGATTTATTCTGCAATCAAAATGTATTATTCCATACATTGCCTATAGGTTGAGTTTAAAAGTTGAAAAGCAGGGCCAAGCACAGTGGCTCACACCTGTAATCCCAGCACTTTGGAAGGCTCAGGTAGGTGGATCACCTGAGGTCAGGAGTTCAAGACCAGCCTGGCCAAATGGTGAAACCCCATCTTTACTAAAAATATAAAACCTAGCTGATGTGGTGGTGCAAATCTGCAATCCCACCTATTCCATAGGGCAAAGCACAAAAATAGCTTGAACCCAGGAGGTGGAGGTTGCAGTGAGGCGAGATTGCACCATTGCACTCCAGCCTGGGGAACAAGAGCAAAACCCTATCTCAAAAAAAAAAAAAAAGTTGAAAAGCAGTAAAATGCTAATATTGTGACTTCATAAAGATTATAAATTGACACAATATTAGACTATGGTTATGTTTTCCCTTGTGTAGCTTTTTTTCCCCATAAAGTTTTTTAAAGTTCCCTTTTTGTTTCACTATTTGCCTTTAGTATAGTCCTGATTATTATTTTCATACTCTATAGAATTTCAGATATGCTATTGGGTATTTCCTTTTCCCATCAACTAAGACCATCCATTCATCTCCTCCAATTTGAACTGCTCTCAAGGCCTGATACACAGCTGTCATTCTGGGGTCTACCTTCACCTTCTTGATTTGTTTTCAAATTTTACCAAACACATCTTTAAGAAGTTTCCTAGGACATAGTAGATGAAAGGTAAATTTTCTAAGTTGTGACATATGAGAATGAGTTTAGTTTACACCATATTTGATTGATAGTTTGGGGGTGGGGTACAGAATTCCAGGTTCAAAATCATTTTTAAAAATACTATTCCACTGTTTTCTGGCAACTCATATTATCATAGAGAAGTGGATTGCTATTTGATAACATTGCTCTATAGTTTGTTTTTAGGGAAGATTTCAGCATTTATTCTTCATGTTCACAGTTATCTGTATGGATATAGGTGTTTTTTCATTCCATTGTGCTAAGGAGTTGGGAATATCTTAATATGAAGATATTATCCTTCATCTGTAGAAAATGTATTTATTTGAAATTGTCCTTATCTCTGCTTTTTCTGTATTTCCTTCCTGAAACTCCTATTAATTGATATTGAATCTCTTAGATTGATCTTACTCCATTTCTTTAGAAAATAACAATTTTCTTTTAAGATAAACGCTAAGGATTCTTCAAGAGGCCTAGAGAGTTGAACTTTTCTGAATATATACTAAATAAAGTTTTTATAGCTTAATGCCACCATTTGCTGTACCTGGTATATCTGTGTCCTATGCCTCTTTTGTATTCTTCAGATTGTTTTTGTCCTTAGATGCAAATGTCCTGCCCCTTCTTTAATACACACACACACACACACACACACACACACATTCTCTCTCTTTCTCTTTTTCTCTCTCCCTAGAATGAGGCTTCTTCCTTATTTCACCAATAGCTATATCAGCTCTCAGTTTCCAGAAATTTGGTATACTCTATTATTCACAATGAAGCCCTTCTTTTTTGCTTTTTTTTGTATTAAAATTACTACTTTTATATTCTTTTTCTGCTATTTTAATTGAACCAGGAGGAAGAGGTGTGATTGTTCCACAGTACTGATTGCTATGGTTTAAATGTTTGTGTACTTTCAAAATTCATAAGCAATGAATCCTCAATGTAATAGTATCAAGTGATGAGGCCTTTAGGAGGTGATTAGGTCATGAGGGCTCCACAGTCATGAATGGGATTAGTGTGCCCATAAAAGGGCTTGAAGTAGCCTGTTTGTTCCTTTTGCCCTTCCTTCATGTGAGGATGCAGCAAAGAGATGCCATCATGGAAGCACAAAATAAGCCTTTACCAGATCCTGAATCTGTTGGCACCTAGATCCTGGACTTCCCAGCCTCCAGATATAATAGTACATTTCCATTATTTAAAAATTATTCAGCCTAAGTTATTTTGTTATAGTAGCCCAACTGACTGAGACATTGACCCCGCAAACAAATCAAGCTCTTCATCAGAACCTGCCTGACTTTGCTCTGCCCTGTTTCCTATAGTCCTGATATGGTTTGGCTGTGTCCCCACCCAAATCTCACCTTGAATTGTAATAATCCTCATGTGTCAAGGGTGGAGTCAGGTAGAGATAACTGAATCACAGGGGTGGTTTCTCCCATACTGTTCTCATGGTAGTGAATTAGTCTTACAAGATCTGATGTTTTTATAAATAGAAGTTCCCCTGCACAAGCTCTCTTTCCTGCCACCATGTAAGATCTGACTTTGCTTCTCCTTTGCCTTCTGCCATGACTCTGAGACTTCTCCAGCCACATTGAACTGTGCATGAATTAAACCTCTTTCCTTGATAAATTACCCAGTGTTGGGTATGTCTTTATTAGCAGTGTGAAAACAGACTAATACAGTAAATTGGTGCTGGCAGTGATGTGCTGCTGTAAAGATACCCAAAAATGTAAAAGCCACTTTGCAACTGGGTAACAGGCAGAGGCTGGAACCGTTTGGAGAGCTCAGAAGAGGACAAAAAAATGTGGAAAATGCGGAAGTTCCTAGAGACTTGTTGAATGGCTTTGACCAAAATGCTGATAGTGATATGGACAATGAAGTCTAGGTTGAGGTGGTCTCAGATGGAGATCAGAAACTTGTGGGGAACTGGAATAAAGGTGACTCTTGCTATGTTTTAGCAAAAAGACTGGTGACATTTTGACCCTGCTGTAGAGATTCGTGGAACTTTGAACTTGAGAGAGATGATTTAGGGCATCTGGTAGAAGAAATTTCTAAGCAGCAAAGCATTCAAGAGGTGATTTGAGTGCCATATATATATATGTGTGTGTGTGTGTGTATATATATATATATATTTTTTTTTTTTTTTTTTTTTTTGAGATGGATTTTTGTTTTTGTTGCCCAGGCTGGAGTGCAATGGCATGATCTTGGCTCACCATAACCTCTGCCTTCTGGGTTCAAGCAATTTTCCTGCCTCAGCCTCCCAAGTAGCTGGGATTACAGGCACCTGCCACTATGCCCAGCTAATTTTGTATTTTTAGGAGAGATGGAGTTTCTCCATGTTGGTCAGGCTGGTCTCAAATTCCCGACCTCTGGTGATCCACACACCTTGGCCTCCCAAAGTTCTGGGAATACAGGTGTGAGCCAGTATGCCTGGCTGACTTGAGTGCAATTAAAAGCATTCAGTTTTATGTATTCACAAATATATGGTTTGGAATTGCAACTAATGTTTAAAAGGGAAGCAGAGCATTAAAGTTCAGAAAATTTGCAGCCTGATGATGCAATAGAAAAGAAAAACCCATTTTCTGAGGAGAAATTCAAGCTTGCTGCAGAAATTTACATAAGTAATGAGTAGCCAAATACTAATCCCCAACACAATGGGGAAATGTCTCCAGGGAATGTCAAAGATCTTCATGGCAGTCCCTCTCATCATAGACCCCAAGGCCTAGGAAGAAAATGGTTTCATGAGCCAGGCCCAGGGACTTGCTGCTTGATGCAGTCTCAGGACATGGTGCCCTGCATCCCAGCCATGGCTAAAATGGGCCAACATAGAGCTCAGGACATTGCTTTAGAAGGCCATTGCAAGCCCCAAGCTTTGGTGTCTTCCACCTGGTATTGGGCCTGGGCGTAAACTAAAGTCAAGAATTGAGGTTTGGGAGCCCCTGCCTAGATTTCAGAGGATATATAGAAACATCTTGATGTCCAGGTAGAAGTCCGCTGCAGGGGCAGAGCCCTGATGGAGAACCTCTGCTAGGGCAGCGTGGAAGGGAAATATGGGGTTGGAGTCCCCACATAGAGTCCCCAAAGGGTCACTGCTTAATGGAGGTGTGAGAAGAGGGCCACCATCCTCCAGCCTCCAGAATGATAGATCCACTGACAGCTTGCACCATGCACCTGGAAAAGCTGCAGACACTCAATGCAAACCCTTGAAAGCAGCCAGGATCGGTGCTATACCCTGCAAAGCCATGGGCAGAGCTGCCCAAGGCCATGGGAACCCACCTCTTGCATCAGTGTGACCTGGATGTGGGACATGGAGTCAAAGGAGATCATTTTGGAGCTTTAAGATTTGACTGCCCTATTGGATTTTAGACTTGGATGGGGACTGTAGGCCCTTCATTTTGGCCAATTTCTCTCATTTGGAACAGGTATATTTACTTGACTCAATTGCTCAGCTTTGCCATCATTCTTCTTGGTATAAAGCCATTCCTCAATATACTACAAGAGAATCACTGCCTAGTGTTCAGGCTTTGCAATTTTTTTCATCCTGTGAACTATAATCCAACATTAGTAAGAGTATTATTTCCTCTCAGAGAAGTGAAAGCAATGAAGTAATTATCTCTGTGTTTGAGGTGGGGTATAGAAGAAAGGGAAAGAGAGAGAAGTACTGTCAGAATTTTCTTCAAGTACAGTCTCTAGAAGGTTAATAAAGTGGATGTGAAACTGTTTTACATCTTTGGTAAAGTCAGCCAAGAAGAAATAGTCTTAAGTTGTAACATGAGAGGTTTTTCAAAAAACTAGAAAACATTTATGAATGAGAAAGAATTCCTGTAGGAAATTGTATACTTTTCTTTCCTCAAGTATTCTTAAAAACAGGAAAGGGACTCATTTTCTTTTCTGTAACTAATTAGAAGTGGAAGGATGGACTGGAAAACCTGCCTAGCTCATTTTGTTCGAGGAACTAGGATGATGAGGATAAATAATAATAATGATAATAGCTATCATTTATTGAGTGCTTTGATGTGCCAGCTTCTAGGCCAAGTACTTCATTTACCTATCTCATTTACTTTCTACAACCAGTCTGTGAGGTAAGAAATATTAACATTTCTACTTCACAGATGAAGAAACCCATTGTTCCAGAGCCTTAAGGTAACAGATTCAGATCTGGATTTGTTTGACAATTAGATTCATACTTTGAATTATTATGCTAATATGCCTCTTCTATGATGCCATAATTTACATCTTCAGAAACAACATCTTTACTTAGGACCACTATGCCTTCCCTTTTCTAGGTAATATTTGTGATAATTGTTGGTTTGGGGTGATATATTGTTTGCCCTGTACTACAGCATCTAGTCAGAGTAAGGTGATGCTTCATTATTTCTAGGACTTGATCTAGTTTTCCAATGTTATAAAAATGTGCAACTTCCAAGATGTCTTTCAAAGTCAGATTACTTTTCACTATCCACACAGAAGACCCTTCAAATTCCTCATCCAGTCTGAAGTTTAGCGCTGCCCTGAAGGGACTTTTTTAGAATATGGCTGAGTAGCCCAGTCCCACGGCAGCTTGCCACCTCATAGGGGATGCTGGCAGGCTCCTAACCAAAGCACATGAGCATCTATTTCCTTCTAAGAACTATCTTCACCTTTGTCTTTTAAAATTGTGGCTTCTTCAGGTAGGGTGAAAAGTTGCTGGTTAAAAGAAGAATTTTCTTCCCACAGTATGACAGTTAATTTTATATGTTATTTTGACTAGGCGAAGGGATGTCTCTATAGCTGGTAAAACATGTCTGGGTGTGTCTGTGAGGGTGTTTCCAAAAGGGAGTAGCATCTGAACAAATGAATGGAGTTGAAAAGATCACCCTTTCCAATGTGGGTGAGCATCATCCAGTTCACTGGGGGCCTGAATAGGACAAAAAGGTGGGGAGGGGCAAATTGGATCTCTCAAACTGAGGCATCCATCTCATGTTGCCCTAAAACTGGAGCTCCTGGTTGACTTGGACTGAGTTACTCTGGCTTTCCTGGCTCTACAGCTAGCAGACAGCAGAGAGTGGGATCTCTCGGCCTCTGATACACTTTGAATGTGTGTCCCTGTCCAAATCTCATGTGGAAATATACTCTCCGATGCTGGAGGTGGGGTCTGGTAGGAGGTGGTTGGATCATGGGGGCTGATTTCTGATGAATGGTTTAGCATCATCCTCTTGCTGCTATCCGCGCAATAGTGAGTGCGCTCTCATAAGATCTGGTCATTTAGAAGTGTACGACATCTCCCCCAACTCTTGCTCCTGCTTTTGCCATGTGATGTGCCTGTTTCCCTTTCACCTTCCGCCATGATTTTAAGTTTCCTGAGGTCTCCTCAGAAACTGAGCAGATACCAACATCATGCTTCCTGTACAGCCTGCAGAACTGTGAGCCAGTTAAACCTCTTTTCTTGTGAGTTACCTGATCTCAGATATTTCTTTATAGCAATGTGAGAATGGCCTCCAGAATCATGTGAGCCAATTCCCATATTAAATCTGATGTATCTATTATATTCCATTATTTTCGTTTTTCTGGAGAACCCTGGCTGATAACACAGAATCTTCAGGTAGTCTATTGCACTTTACAGGATCAGTTATATGTGTGATCCTGTTCTGGTTTGCTCTATTGACCATGAAAGAGTTGTTTGTCCTTTTTCTATTTATCCATCTGAGTGAATGAAAAGGTGCATGCTATTTAAAATCCCATTTAAAAGGCGCCAAAGGATTCAATGAAAAAAATAAGGAGGGGGGGTGGGAAAGAACATTTGTCTTTCTCTCTTTCCACAGAGGTAAAGAGAAATCCAGTTGCAACAGATACCTAAGATAACATAAAGAGTTAATTATATCCTAAATGAAATTGCAACAACTAAAACACATTCACACAATTGCAGTTAGCCTAGCAGATGATCGTTATTATGAAGGAATTCTGCAGTCCTTCAGGTGTTTACACCTTCTTTTTGGGGTTTGTGTTTTGTTTTTCCTTAGTGGCATTCATCCTGGGGATGGCTGAGTAGGGCTCCTCCAGCGGCTGCTGGCTGGCATCTCCTGTCTACTGCTCTCCCTGTCATTCCCCTTTCCTCTCTCCTTCTGAACTCAGTTTGGCCACGATTGTTGAAAACATGGTGGTGGAGACAATAGAAGTGACTAAACAAGTTTTGTCCATAATCTTCTGTTTCTATTCACTTTTCTGTCCATATTTATTGACCACCTCCTTCATCCAAGAACAGATGATGCTGTTGGTCACACCTTCGCCATGAAACTTTGCTTCATGCCACTGAAAGTACACACTGCGATGCCTTCGGATGTCACTGTCACATTCTGGACCTCAGACTCTTAACTTGAAAATAGGATAAAACTGACAGGGACCTACACAAGGTAAAGAGGTCATTCTAATTACATTTATATTATGTTTTAAACAGCCCTGTTTCACAAATGAGTTTCTCCTCCTTTATGGAGAAGCAGTATGAGAGTTCTCTATATTATTATCATCATCACCACAAGCCTCAGCAATAACACATTTCCCAATCATAGGGTAGAAGAAATAGAAAGTGACCCCTATGTAGAAACCATCTAAAGTGCTATAAATGCACTTTGGAAAAAATACAAAAGCCTAAGAAGTTTGTTGATTGAGGCTTAACATAGCAGATATTAAAACTGATAATAAAACTACAGTAATTTAGCAAGTACAGAGCAAAAAGACAAATAAATTAGTGTAACAGGAAAGGAACCCAGCTTATATAACAAATGCTATTGGAAGACAGGACAAAATAATAAAAAAGGGCAAGATTTTCCACTAAATGGTCTGGAGAGATGTGCTTTTTCAGAAAAAAAAAATCACTTTAGATTTTCATTTCACACCAGGTGTGGAAATTTATTCTAGATGGACTAAATATAAACTCTTAACAAATAAAGAGAGACTAAAGTGACTCTGATCTCTGAAAGAGAAGGTACTTCTTCATATAAGAGCAAAAATAAAAATTATAAAGTAATTTATCAGTATTTGGCTACCTAATAATGTAATACTTCCATACATCAAACAACAATTATGACATAAAGGGCTAATATCTTTTCCATTTAAAGAGGTTATACAAGCAGACTAATAAAAAAATAATACCCCAGCAGGAAAAATGGACAAGGGACATCACAAAGAAGGGAATTTCAGAGCCTAATAAAGATATGAAATAAACATTTGACCACATCTGTAATCAAAGAAATGCAACTAGAATAATGAAATGTCTTTTTTCTCCCTTTTGAATTAGCAGAGTTTCCACGTTGGTTGGGTCCTCTGGGAAGCAGATGCTAAGGTGGAGTTAGGAATACAAAGGTTCATTTGGGAGAAATGCCTCTGACAGATAAAAGAGGGAGGAAGCAGGGTCTGACAAAGACCTAGATATGTTGTGAATATTCTATCATACTACATGACAATCTTTCCAGGAAAATAGAGAGATAATTACTGCTAATAACACTCAAATATGAATGCCTTTAATCCTCACAACACCCTAAGGCATGTACTTTCTTGATCCCTGTATGAGACATGAGGAAACTAAGGCAACAAGAGGATGAGGGAATGCCCAAGGCAGAGTTGGAACTTGAATCCAGGCAACTGGCTCCCAAGTCTTTCGTCTTAAGGCTTGTATTACAACTATCTCTTAAGTAAAATGTGGACTTCTAAGCAGTTTTAAAAATGGTATCAAGAAAGAATTTTTACCAAAAAGAAGAAAATAATTTTAATGGTATGGGAAAATGTTTATGGCATAAAAATAATTGGAAAAAGCTGAATTCAAAATTGTCTATACAATAAAATCCAATTATGTATAATATGCATAAAATAAAAGATGAGAAGAGAGTAAATTATTAATGGTAACTTTTGAGTGAAAGGTGAAGTGTAGAGTAACCAACTCATCCTGGCTTTTTCCTGGACTTTTCTGGTTTTAGTACTCCAAGTTCCATGATCTGGGAATTCTTTCAAGTCTTGAACAAGTAGATGATTGGTCACCCCTAATAATTTTAATTATCTTTTGACATGACTTAGATTTTCTTCCCAAATTCCCCAAAATCTGCATGTATTAACTGGGTAATCAAGTGAAAAACATGCCCAAACAACAACAAAACAGTAAACTCTTGGGAGAAGTAAAGGAAGCACACTGGTTGTCTTTTGGATTAAGAGAGATCTGGAATGGAGGGGAGCCACCCAAAGGGATTGAATCGGTAGCAGGAAATTGTAGTGCATTTTCTCATTCATTTAACTCAATGAAAGGCCCTTGGGATACAGAAATGATGAAGGTAATAAGTGCCTTGCTCTCAGGAATTTATACTCTAGTAGGTTAACATTCAATAAACACATTATAATATTATGCACTATGATGAGTGCTATGCAGGAAGGAACTGGGGTGATGTAATAGAGAGTAATGGTATGGGGATACTGCAGAGAGGATGACTAGGGAAGGCCTGTGTGGACTGGTGACATTTGATGTGAAACTGAGTGAGAAGTGGCATTATAAACATTATTAATGCAACTCTAAAACTATACCACAGGGAAAGAAAAGTTTTAGCAACTCATTTATTCCCAGACCTGGGATTAAGACACACATTTCTGGAGACAGAATTCCTTGGCACTATACATCCTATTCACATTAATTATAACTAAAAGATTATGTTTACATTTTTCAAGTCTGTGGGAAATTGGACAAGTTTTTGCAAAAATGGAAAATTTTAAGGGAAAATTTATATCTAGTTATCAGAGACCTTTTCTAAATATATTCTGAAGAAGTAGTAAGACATCTTCAATCCATGATCATTCACAAAAATGAAGGCCTTTAAAAATTAGACTATGCCTTTTTCTGAATTATCTTTTAGCGTGATACTGCTTAGAAGTAATACAAATGTTGAATGAATAAAGAAGGGAAGCTGCAATCTCCTTGTCTTCATTTAGCAACTGCCCAACTCCTTAAAATGAAGACTGAGCATACAGTTTACTGGGTAGAAAAACAAAAAACACCCAGCCTTGCCAAAGTCAACAAAATTTTGTTGGAGTCACCAGACTAGCAAAAGTAATGTCTTCTTACACATTGACAGCCTATTATGTAGAGTGCTAATACAACAGAGTGCCAGTGAGTTCACAGGACCTTCTTGCCTTCTCATCAAGGTAGAATGACAAGAAGCAGAAGAAATTATCCAGTAAAAACAAAGAAGGGTCACACTGGGACAGGGAAGGAAATGCTAGGAACAAGAGAGTTTTTTGTTTTGCTTTTAAACTAGAAAAGCTTGATACATTCCTAAAGTCTAGCCAGGTAAAAAATTAGAAGCCAAGGGTCAGTATAGATGATTTTAGATCATAGTAGCTTATAAAACTAGTCTTAAAAAGACCGTAGTATATTTTTTTAATCTCACATTCCTCTCGTTTCTTTCTCCCTCCTGAAAATGTTCTTTAGGAAAAAATTGTTAGAAATGCTTATTAAACAATTTTTATGCTTTAAGCCGATTGTGAGTTTGGACTTTAAGGGAGGAAATAAGCAGTAGAATGAATTTTTTAAATCCTCAGAAAAATTTCTATGGAAAAGATGTTTTTTTGGGGATGGCAGTCCAGGCTGGGTATCAGTGTCTGCTGGTAGGCTTATCGTAACTGAGAACACTGTGCTGTTCTTTAAAAAAATTCCTTAGCTAAATGAATAATTGAAAATGCTGAGCCATTAGAACTTCAAAGATTAATTTCTCCATTAATGGCACAAGGTGATAGAGAAAAACAATCAGGCTAAAGAAGCATAATCAAGCTAACCCAACTGGGGCATTTCATCTGATATTCAAAGTCACTGGGCCAAAACTTTGATCTCCTTCAATTTTGTTTGAGAGAGTTTTAGGTCATTTAAAACTGCAGGAAACTTCTGTCTGTGGAACTCAGAACTGTATTCTGATATATATAGTTTTCTTTTAATCCCTTCAGGTAATAGGATACAAAGTGCTATTTCTGGGCACTGTGAGCTGCGGGATGGTTATTTAATGACCAGTGTCAGACAGTCCCAAAAGGCCTTGTGTATATTTTCAATGTGCTTACTTGATAGCTACAAGTCCATTCAGTTATATTAAACTTGGAGGCAGACCATCTTACTTTGCTAAAGAAAGAACAGTGATGCAACAAGAAGTCAGATGGCAAAGGCAAGTCATGTGCGTTCCAAAACAAACCAAATAAGGCAGAGACACTACAATTAGGATTCGAATAACAAAGATGGGGTGGATTTAACTTAAAAACTTCCTTTTAGTAATCAATTCTGTCGGTAACGGATATATTCTCCAGGTGTATAGCTAAGAATAAAGAGCTTAGCTTATAATAATGCTGGGTAAAACACATTATCTTTGCCTGTGAAATTTTCTTACAAGTCTAATTTATACTATCTTCATGCATGCTCATCAGGATTATTCCATGGTGTGGGACTTTCTGCATTAGAGCTTGTAAATCAGATAACTACAACTACTGTTGTCACCAGTCCATTGGCAAAAACAGCACAATAATGTGAAGAAGTATATATTATGCAGAGCTCTGCCCACAATTGTTTAGTTTCTGTTATATTCTATCTGAGGCATTGTTTTAGGCTCATTTAAAGCATCATCTCTATTCCTTACAACAGTCCCTGCAATTAAGTATTTTGTGAATACTTAATTTTGTGAATTTTGCATCCACTAATTCAACCAACAGTGGATTGAACATTAAAAAAAAACATATAACAAAAAAATACAAATAAAAAAATACAACTATTCACATAGCATTTACATTATACTAGGTATTATAAGTAATCTAGAGATTATTTAAAGTATGCAGGGGGATGTGCATTAGTTATACACAAATACTATGCCATTTTAGATAAGAGACTTGAACAGCCTTGAATTTTGTAAATGCTGGAGGTCCTGGAACCAATCCTCCATAAATACCTAGAAACAGTTGTGTTATTAGTCATGTTTAATACTTGAGGAACAAAGTTGATCTAACTTACCCAAGAGTTACAAATGTATAAGTGGTAGAACCAAGACTGCAATAACACCTTCTTTCACTTCAAAACCCAAATTCCATCACAATCACTGTTTTTCCAAATTTTGTACTGCTTTTCCTTCAGAATTAATGAATGGAGTGTTTTTTCTTGCCATCACTTACTTGGAAGCAAACCTCCTCTTCCTTTCTTTGCAGTAAGATTGTATCTACTGAATATTCACCATTCTTCAGTTCCATGGCTTTCTAACTAGGGAGGGTAAAAGAGACAAATAATGGTAGAGGAGCCCAAAGCATCTTCACTGTTGAAGATAACAAACCAGGCACACACCATACCTTTAACCCTAGTACTTGGAACTCTAATGAGATTAGTTCCATACACAAGTCCCATCTAAGTTTTGCACATCTTGATCTGCAGAAGAACTGTTAACATGCAACAGGGATCTGGGTATGTCACAATAGCCAGCTCTCTCCAGGTATGAGGCACTTCACATTGATTACCTTGTTTAGTCAACACATCAACTCACCAGTTTAGTACTGTTGTTATTATCCTTCTCATATTACAGATAAGTGACTCACTCAGGGTCATTTATATGTTTATTGGTAAAACAGGGATTAGAACTCCTGACATCAAAATACTGTAATTGTTTATGTGATTCTTAGTAAATTTTTAGGTTAGTTTCTTCAAGTGTTTTGACACTGTGATGCAATTCTCATCCTAAGTAATTTGTAATTAAAATAGATAAAATATTGGCATTTTGAAATAGTTTGCCTTTTTTTGTTGATGAGAGAACATGCAACAATTTCTTTTAAATACCATCACTCTCTACTGTTTGCATTCAAATACATCTTCTTTTGTATGAGAGAAATGTGTGATAGCAACCAACATGCAGGAAATTGAGCATGAGAATAACCCTGTTTGTTATCCACTGGGCTGTTTTGTCTGTTTCCTGGCTTATCTGGCTAAAAACCCATTTTGGTTCTTCAAAGCTGTCTAGAGACTTCCCACCAACTAGAGGACCTAACACAACTCTTGTCATTACACAAAGCAGAGTACAGTAAAGTTTTGCTAAAAGCATAGGAGTAAGAAACAGAATGGTTGAAAGCAGAGATCTCTAGGGTTGAATTCAGGCCTCTACCACTTATCAGCTCTGCCATATTAGGTGAGTATTTACCCTCTCCAAGCCTTGATTTTCTCAGTAAAGAAATAGGGATAATAATAATATCTAACTCATAGGCTTGTTGTGAGGATTAACTAAGATAAAGTAGAAGTGTTTAGCGCACTGCCTAGCTTGCAGTAGGTGTTCGATAATGTTATCCGATGTTATCTGCTATTCTGAAATTGTTCTTATTCCCCTCCACCTGGACTCAGTAAGGTCTAGTTAGATAGTAACCACATAAAACAAGGGGCTGTATCTTTGCCTTCAGGGTGAGCAAAGTAAATCTGGGCCATATAAATGGATATGTAACATTTGATTTATTTTATTAGCAAAGCCACCTTACAAGGAGAAGAGGGAAAATAGAGTCAATAAGTGATTCTGGGAGGCTTAATGAAATATTTATTCTTTTACACATGATCTTGTAAACTAGTGAGCATGATTTTTAAGTCTTGTTAAAAACAAGACTTCATCCAACATGATGAAGAATTTACATGTTGAGAGGCCTTTAATCATTCCCTGCTAGTTGTTGATTTTTAAAAAATAATCAGTAACATACAGAAATTAGTGCAGTTTGAGTTCTTACAGAATTTGTTTTCTTTTTACATGTGACTTGAAAATAGCTTAGGCAATGTGCACAGAGAGTTAAGAAAAAAAAATCCACACAGATGCAGACGGACTGGGGGTTAGTACCAAGGAAAAAAACTGAATGGGCTTGTAGACTGCATAGTAGGAAGTATCAGGACTACAGCAAGGACCTGATTCAGAGGGAATTTTCCATGAAGATGCTGTTAGATATAACCTGCTGTGATGTGGCAGTCAGCTCTACAGACTCTCTCATTTTCTTGATATGTTGTTCCGTAGTATGATAAAATACTGATAATATATCTAGGTTAAGTTCTGTCTTCAACAAGTGCTACACAGGTTGCTCAATTTGATAATATTCTACAAGTATTTTTGTCTCAGAGTCACATAACTTTTACATGCTACAGTAGGGCAGCAAAGATTTCTCATCTCACAGATGAAGAGTAGAGTTCGAGATGGTACCCTATATGTTATTTATGTACCGTCTTCTCTCCCCAATTTCTTTTGTGCTTACCACTTTGCCATATGAGTGTCCAGTGCAGCCCTCTCTGTCTAATGAATTAGCTGAATGCCTTATTTATTGCCTGTTGTTATTCTTGTTTCCAGCAGGAGGAGTATAATGATTCAGCTGGCATAAGCCTTCCTTCTTTGACTTGTCAAATGCAAAAAGGACTTTAGAAACAGTAAAAAGAGTGAAAACTTAGAAATAATAAAATTGGAGCAAGTAATTTTGTTTTTATCGCTCTAAAAAAATTAGAGAAGGCAAATAAAGTGAATGGGAAAGGCTATTACACAAATTTTGTTTCTGAAGAGGAAGATAGTGTGATGAAGTAAAGCAAATAAACAAACAAACAACAAAAACTGAATTTAGGTGGAAAAATTGGGTCCTGGTTTTAATCTTGCCAACAGCTAGCTAAATAATTTGAGATAAGTTATTGAACTTTCATAGAATGTACTTTTCTTATGAGCAAAATTAGAGGATTCTTACAGATATTGCAAAAGGCCTCTTGCAAATCTTTGTTGTTGTAAGATAAATAAAAGCCAACATCCCCCAGTGGACAATTTACCAATAGATAATCATGAACCTATCTCTGTAAATCAATGCTATAGTATTAAAAAGTGGTTTAATTCTACCCAGAGGATTTTAAGATGAATGGACATGAAATAAATGGAGGCATTTTAGACCAAAAAAAGCAAGAGTGGGTTCTAAATTATTATAAAAATCTATATAAGTAACCTAGCAATAAAAGCAAGCAACAGAACAAAACTTAAATATTTAAAACCCAAAGAACTATTGGCAAACTTCTTTGAATTCTTCCAGAAGATTTTATTTATATTAATTTTTAACACTGGAAGTTTTCCTTTATAAAAAATAATATTGACTTTAATTTTTGGACTTAGTTGTTACCAGACTTTGCCTTCTACTGTAAATAGCTTACAAATTCAACAGAAAACATGAAATAGCTGTTGTTAAACATTGGACGACAGGCAGTACACTAACATGGTCCCTGAGAGAAGGGAAAACTGATTCCTACAATCACATTATATGAACTTACTGGTAATAGCTGTGAAATATACTTACTTTTCAAGATTATATGGAAAATCACCAATATAGACAATATGTTGGTCATAAAATAATTTCAATAAATTGCAAAGGATAGAAATCATATACAGTCTGTTTGCTGGTCAGAATAGAACTATGTTAGAAATTAATAGTAAAAGATATATAAAGTATCACCAAATCTTGGTAAATTAAATAACACATTTCTAAACAATCCATGAATTAAAGAAGAAATCATGATAGAAATGAAAAGTATTTTGATATCATATCAAAATTTATGCTGTAAAATTTAGATGGCTGGACAATCTTTTGAAGATACAAATTGCCAATACTGGGCACAAGAAGAAAGAGAAAATCTAAAAAGTCTTAATATCTGTTACAAAAGTTGAATCCATAATTAAAATCCTCTTCAAGGAAAAAACTTCAGGTTGGTGAATTCTAGTGGATACTGCCAGTTTTCCAAAATGTTTGTACCAATTTACACTCCTGTCATCAGGAGTTATTTATTCCACATCCTCATCAATATTTGGTATTGTCAGTCTTTCATTTTAGACATTCTGATGGCTGTACAGTGGTATCACAATGTGGTTTCAATTTGCATTTCTGTGGTGAGAAATAAAGTTCAACTCCTTTTTGTATTGTTTATTGGCTATTTGAATATTCTTTTTTTTTAAATTGCACTTTAGGTTCTTGGGTACCTGTGCAGAACATTCAGGATTGTTGCATAGGTACATACATGGCAATGTGGTTTGCTGCCTCCATCCCCATCACCTATATCTGGCATTTCTCCCCATGTTATCCCTCCCCAAATCCCTAACCCCACTGTCCCTCCCCTGGTGCCCCTCAACAGACCCCACTGTATGATATTCCCGTCCCTGTGTCCATGTGTTCTCATTGTTCAACACCTGCTTATGAGTCAGAACATGCAGTCCTTTGCAGGGACATGGAAGAAGCTGGAAATCATCATTCTCAGAAAACTAACACAAGAACAGAAAACCAAACACCGCATGTTCTCACTCATAAGTGGGAGTTAAACGATGAGAACATGTGGACACAGGGAGTGGAACATCACAAACTGGGACCTGTTGGAGGGTTGGGGGGCTAGGGGAGGGATAGCAGGGGATGGGAGGATAGAGGAGGGATAGCATTAGGAGAAATACCTAATGTAGATGATGGGGTGATGGATGCAGGAAACCACCATGGCACGTGTATAAATATGTAACAAACCTACACATTCTGCATATGTACCCTAGAGCTTAAAATATAAAAAATATTCTAGTTATGGGCCGTTTTTCAGGTGTATGTTTTGTGAATATCATCTCCCACTGTGTTAGCACAATATATTTTGAATAAAATACCATCTTATAACTGAGGAAGGAGACCCAAGCATCTAGGATCACCTCTCCCTTGACTTCCACACTGCATTTCAATAGAAGAAAAGCCTGGCTGACTGGTGCCTCCTAAATCACCTTCCCATGGATAGCAGGCATAGTATGGGGGAATTTCTCCAACAGGCATTGTTTTTACTTAAACAAGATCAAACTCTCACCCCACTCCTCCTCCATTGACCAAGACCCTTTCACATGTAATTTCTAAGACTGTAAACCCAAGACCCTTTCACGTGTAAAGCCTATATAAAGGCAGAGCTTCTCTTTGTTACATGAACTTAGCTGTTAGACAAACATGTTGCCTTGCTCCCGGCAGAAATAAACCACCTCTTCTTCCTAGATCTGCATCTGAGAGATCTGTTTCTAGCAGCTGCTCCTGCTTCATAACCATATGCATATGTGCTACATGGTCTTAATACCTAATTTACAAAAGCAAATGTGTTGTTAAGTATATTATAAAGAGAAATGCATCATTTATTTTATTTGTCCAGTTGTAAAACCTTTTCCAGAGCAAACAGGACATCATCTTTTGACTGAAACAGGAAGCTCACCTTGGAGAAACAAAGCTTTTCCTAAAACGTTACTCTCTACGATGAAGCACAGCAAAACTAAAGGCATATTCATTTAAAAGAGCTTCCACATTTGTAGGCTTTTTCAGTATGGGTAGGAAAAGAGTACTGAAGTTTTTTTTTCTTTCCTTGATTCCCATTCTTCATATTGCTACTGACAAAACAGCTAAATCTGAGATGACTCACTGAACTTTCTGATTTGTTTCCTCGTTGGTGAAAAGAAGTTATGAAGAATGAAATAAGCATTTTGTAAATGGTTGTCTTCAAGATCTAGAGAAGTAGTTTATGAAAAATATCAGTACTCAGCTGGGCACAATGGCTCATGCCTATAGTCTTAGTACTTTGTGAGGCTGAGGTGAGTGGATCACACAAAGTCAGGTGTTCAAGACCAGCCTGGCCAACATGGTGAAACTCTGCTTTTACTAAAAATAAAAAAATTAACTCAGAATGTTAGCATGTCCCTGTAGTCTCAGCTACTTGGGAGGCTGAGCACAATTGCTTGAACCTGGGAGGCGGAGGTTGCAGTGAGCCGAGATTGCACCACTGCACTCCAGCCTGGTTGGCAAAGTGAGACTCTGTCTAAAAAAAAAAAAAGAAAGAAAGAAAAAAGAAAAATAGTACTAGCAAATTTGTTTTCTCTAGTGTGTATTTAAGAAAACATGTCAACATAAATACTCAAACTCTCTAAAATATTTGAAGAGATTTATTCTGAGCCAAATATGAGTGACCCTAGCCCATGACACAGCCCTCAAGAGATCCTGAGTACATGTGCCCAAGGTGTTGGCCTACAATTTGGCTTTATACATTTTAGGGAGACATAAAACATCACTCAATATGTGTAAGATATACATGGGTTCAGTCCAGAAAGGCAAGACAACTGGAAGTGGAGAGGCTTCCAGGTCATAGCTAGATTCAAAGATTTCCTGATTGTCAATTGGTTGAAAGAGTCAAGTTGTTGTCTAAAGACTTAGAATCAATAGAAGGGAGTGTCTGGATTAAGATAAGGCATTGTGTAGACCAAGATATTATCATGCAGATGAAGCCTCCAGATAGCAGGCTTCAGAGAGACTAGATTGCAAATATTTCCTTTCAGACTTAAAGAGTGTGTTCTGTCAATCTTAGAGTCTGTGTTGATGTTAATGCTGGCCAACTTTTCCTGAATTTCAAAAGGGAGGAGGATATAATGAGGCAGGTCTGACTCAACCCCTTCCCATCATGGCCTAAACTAGTTTTTCAGGTTAACTTTGGAATGCCCTTAGACAAGAAGAGGGGTCCATTCAAATGGTCGGGGTGGGGGGGGGGCTTAGAATTTTATTTTTGATTTACATATGGAAGAAGACCACTAAGAACACTTAAAAATTGTTCCTATTATTGTGAGATAATCTGTTGTTTAGAAATGATAAACCTTGAAAGATAACACAGTAATGCTCACTGGAAGCCTGGGCACATAATGTTGACCTTGCACAGTTATACAGATGTAGAATTTATCAAATATTCATTATCTTGATGTTTGACATTTATTAGTGATTGCTTGTCTGAGTTATATATACTTGCTTTGATAATTTCAACACGTATTTCTGTTATTTTGCTCAATTCAGCCTTTAGAAAATAAAATTACTTAATTTTGTATTTTTAGGTTCTGTGTTGAGTTTCTTTTTGACCACATTTAGCAGTAATTATTCTGAAATTTTTAAATTTTTACTCTTTATTTTCATCTGAGTATGCAAAGAGCTGCACATGTGCCATCAATATATTACACTTCTATAGAGTGTTATGTGATCAAAGAAATTTTAGAGGCTTAAGATACATGCATACTATAGTTCATTCCAATTCTAAAAAGTTATCTTTCCTTTTTGAAACCAAGGGTCTACATGGAGATGTTCTTTTTTAATTTTCGTCTGATAAGTTTATCTGAAACTTCTGAAAAGCTGAGTGATGCATGGTACAGATATGTAAAATTATTTTTACCTTTGCTTATTGCTTTTTTCTTATGTCTTTATAATGTCAAATGGGGCTTTCCTTGTTGTTCTGTTACAAATATGTCACTTCAGTGTCTGTGGGAAGGAAATAATATCCAGAGAAACCATGGGCATTTCTGGTTTAAAAACACTGGAAAAATTGGGGATTAGATAGGGAGCTTGATTCTTCAACATTTTATTTCATTCTCTCATTAATTAACCTTTGTCCAATGTATAGGATTCAACTTTTGGGTTTGAGTTCTGCTTGCTGTAAAAAGGCAAATGCCAGATAACAAAGCTCTAATAACCAGATGATTGTCACTGCTGATTTTTGTGTGAT
Source organism: Cheracebus regulus (assembly GCA_963574635.1). Taxonomy (NCBI): domain Eukaryota; kingdom Metazoa; phylum Chordata; class Mammalia; order Primates; family Pitheciidae; genus Cheracebus; species Cheracebus regulus. The sequence goes on from CAUYQU010054313.1 coordinate 55,278, forward strand.
TTCCCACATTTTTCTTCCCATCTCCATACCAAGAACTGCAGAGTCAAATCTCTTATTCATGTTTTGGTAGAGTTATGAAAGAGTTGGTGGACAAAGTTTAAGGTTCTGGGTAAAAAAGGAAAAAGGTATACAATTGTGAATGTTATTGCCTCCTCCACTTTGTGCTATATTGTAATGCATATGTTTCTTATTCTTATCAAGGTTTCTCAGTTCTATTTGACAATCTCAATTAATTAACCCTTAATTCCTATAAGAATCTCTTAAGGATTAATTCAAAGCACATTTCTGCATGCAGGTATCAGTCATTACTAGAATGATCAGGCATGATTCTTGTATGACACACTTTACTATTTGAGATATCGTCCAGTTCCTTCCTCCCTGCCATCCTGGGCTTCTGTGAGCTTTTTTTTGTTTTTTTGTTTTTGAGACGGGGTCTCACTCTGTCTCCCAGGCTGGAGTGCAGTGGCGTGATCTTGGCTCACTGCAGCCTCTGCCTCCTGCATTAAAGTGATTCTTGTGCCTTGGCCTTCCAAGCAGCTGGGACTGCAGGTGTGCACCACCATGCCTGGCTAAGTTTCTTATTTTCAGTAGAGATGGGGTTTTGCCATGTTGGCCAGGGTGGTCTCGAACTCCTGACCTCAAGTGATCCACCTGCTTCTACCTCCCAGAGTTCTGGGATTACAGGTGTAAGCCACTAGACCTAGCCCCTGTGCACTGTTATTACCCCTCACAGAACTCCTTTTCACTGGTCTGCTGACTAGCCTAGCTGAGGTAAATCACTTGTCCCTTACTGTGTCAAACTCTCCCTATTTCTATGGTGACCTTCTGAAGATGAACCGTTGCTTCTGTATCATTCCATGTTTTGCTCCTGAGCTGCAGGATGACTTTAACAGTCTGGGAGAGGGAATGCAATGCAGCAGAAGTTTAGATTGGAAGTGCACTACCATGTTGACAGAGTAAACTGTTGAGGTTTATGTAAAGGTAACCCTCATCAGACTGCCACAAAAAGTATGAAGGCATTTTTCAATTCATTCTCATTTGTCAGTGAATTCATACCACTCATGATATTAATAGGACTCACATGTTATATGGTTTTAAAATAACTTCTAGTTATTTCTCTGTAAGAGGATTTTATATCTATGTTGTAATTCCTATAAATGGTGTCATTTCTACATGATACATTTAAATGTATAATTTCTTCTCCACAGCACATATTGTGTTGTATATGTTAGGTTAAAAAAGTAATTTACTTTTGCACCAACCTAACAAATCATACATGGGGCAAGTGCATTGGCTCATGCCTGTAATCCCAACACTTGGGGAGGCTGAGGGGGACAGACCACTTGAGCCCAGGAGTTTAAGACCAGCCTGGGCAACATGGCAAAACCCTGTCTCTACAAAAAATACAAAAGTTAGGGCCAGGCGCAGTGGCTCACGCCTGTAATCCCAGCACTTTGGGAGGCCGAGGTGGGCAGATCATGAGGTCAGGAGTTCAAGACCAGGCTGACTAAATGGTGAAACTCTGTCTCTTCTAAAAATATAAAAATTAGCCAGGCGTGGTGCTGCGTGCCTGTGATCCGAGCTACTTGGGAGGCTGAAGCAGGAGAATCGCTTGATTCGAGGAGGCAGAGGTTGCAGTGAGCTGAGAGTGCACCATTGCACTCCACTCCAGCCCAGGCAACAGAATGAGACTCTGTCTCAAAAAAAAAAAAAAAAAAAAAAAGTTAGATAGGCATAGTGGCATGCACCTGCAGTCCCAGCTACTTGGGAGGCTGTGGTGGGAGGATCTCTTGAGCCTGGGAGTTCAAGGCTGCAGTGACTCCTAATCATGCCACTACACACCAGCCTGGGTGGCAGAGTGAGACCTGGCCTTGAAAATAAATTAAATTAAAGCAATAAAAATAAAAATAAACCACACATGATCCTGTGAGTCCAAAAGAGAATATGAATGTTGATAGTGTTGATACTCTGCGTGGTGACAGCATGACTGCTTTCACGATCAAGAAGTTTTCTTCAGCTTTATTGCTATATTTGTTGATTTGTTTGGCCCCAAAACTCAGTCCTTAAGGCGCAAAGAATCAGTTCTGACTCATATTTCTTTATTTAAACCATTATTTTAATGTAGAAGTTTAAAAATTTTAAAGTTTTGCAAGATGCTTCTTGTCAAAACACATATAAAATTTTTATATTGGTTGGTACTGGCTCATATACTTTTTCTAAGCTAGTCTTGGATGGAGCAGATGTATAAGGATAAAACAATTATTTGAGGATTAATTCTCAAACTATCTGTAGATTGTGTCCATGTATCCATGTATCTATCTCTGTATCTAATCTACCATCCAACTCCAGCCACAACTAAATCAGTATTCTTTATAATATTAGCTAAAATCAGTATGAAGGAGGGATGACAGAAAAATAGTTAAAACCTAATGGATTCTTTTTCTACTTAGACTTCTGTATAATTATAAACAGAAAATAGTAACTATACATTTGTGCAACTCTGAAATCATTTTTCAGTTGAATTCTTTAATTTTTAAGAACTATGTGACATTTTGTGAATTTCACATCAAAGTTTCTGGATTCACACACATTTTAGGTCCTCATACCTTTATTACAGGTAATATTTATATTTCACAGTTTTCTTCTACTTGATCTAGTCATATCTAGGAGAGGTATGTTGAAATCACTCAGTAGGATGTAGTTCGTGTCAATTACTCTTTTTATTCCTCACATTTTTTTTTCTTCAAACAAGTTGACACTTAATATTCACACTTTTTGCTTTATACATTTTGATATTATGTTGTTTGGTCCACAAATTGAAAGCATAAATCTTTTTGATGGATTGTAACTTTTTATCACATAAAATATTTCTTTTGTTTAGTTAACACTTTATCCATTTGAATTCTATGTTGTATCTTTATTATTGCCACTTTTATTTATTTTTTTTGGCAGTATTCTCTTGTTATATCTATTTATTTGCAACCTTTTGATGTTATTTTGAATAGATGTAAGCTCTTATAAATAGGATATAGATAAGTCCCATTCCATAAAAGGAACCCTTATCCATTCATATTTATTGTGATTACTAATATTTTAATTTTCTTCTTGCCACTTTAAACATGCTTTTCATTTATTATGTTCATTGTTTTTTTCCCAATCATCTTTTCTAGTATTTGTATTTTAAATAATTCAAGTTATACATGAATACATATTTACTGTAAAAATTTAAATACGGTAGTATACAGAATAAAAGCTTATAGCCCCTCCATCTTTCCTTTAATCTCCCAGTGGTCAGGCAGAGATGTGCCACCCAGATCCCTTTTTAAGGAAGAGCTTATTGCCCAAGTAGTCAGTAAGCAACCTTCAGTTTCAGCGTTTGTCTCAGTGTCAGACAGCAGCCTCACCCAAGGGAAAGCCTTCCCAGGATGACTCACATTTAGTAACTTGAGGTTGGGGTATAAGGGGTCAATCACGTCTACACAGTGTAGGTCACCTGTGGACATCAGTATGCTGCAGAAGTTCCCATTGCATTGACCAAGGCTTTGTAGGGTCCCCATCATGGTTTAACTTCTCTGCCTAGTCCTGTTTTCTCCTCCTGAAATGATTCTTAAAATAAACCATGCCTACCAAACTCAGGCTTAGCATCTCTTGCCTGTAATCCCAGCACTTTGGGAGGCCAAAGTGGGCAGATCACCTGAGGTCAGGAGTTCGAGACCAGTGGCCAACATGGCAAAACCCCCTCTCTACTAAAAATACAAAAAAAAAAAAAATTAGCTGAGCTTGCTGGTGCACACCTGCAATTCCAGTTACTTGGGAGGCTGAGGCAGGAGAATTACTTGAACTTGAGAGGTGGAAGTTGCAGTGAGCTGAGATCACACTACTGCACTCCAGCCTGGGTGAAAAAAAAAGAAAAAAAAAGAGAACCCTATTTAGGAGGGTTGGTGACAGCCATGGTATGAGAAATCGAGCAATATGATGGGGCTTTGAATACGGATTAACTCACTGGCCAACTGATAAAGACCCCATCATTGGCTGTAGGTGAAGTCCTTGGTGCAAATTACAGTTGTTAAAACTCTCATTGATGGTGAATTGGAATGGTATACATAGTGGAATGGAATATACTAAATAGTGTTATTTATCAGGCATTTGAGAAATACAAGAGAAATGGTAACTACCCTAAGGGCAATGGTATTGGATGGCTACTGCTAAAAGCCATTGACAGCCTAGATTAATGCTTTCCAAAGCACAGCAGCTACTGGGAAGTTGTGAAAAATGCAAATTCTGGAGCCCAACCATAGACTTGAAGAATATGAAACTGTGAAGATGAGGCCCAGCAAGCTACATTTTACTAAGTACTTTCATGTGATTCTCATGTTAAAGTTCTAGAACAGATGTCATAGAAAAAAATAAGGAAAAGCTGCAGGCAGCTTTGGAAATTGGAAATCAAGTACGAGAGCCAGAGGGTCCTCCCTCTAAGCTTACAGAGAGGTCCCATCTCCTGCAGTGGTTGTGCAGAGAAAGCTGTGGACCTGGTTCAGGGATAGATAAGGAGCTGAGCTCCTGAGATGCTTAACTGCCAGTCAAGGTAGACCTGTTAGGCCAAGGTCATGGCCTTGGGATGGGGATTTCTGAACAGGTATCACCCCAGATTTTGAACCCCTGAATCCTCTGATTTTTCAGAAGTAGCTTACCCCACCACTTTTAAAGTTAATGCTTATCCCTTGCCTAAAGACAATTTAGAGCCCACTCTGAGGCCAGACAACATATTCCCTTGGGATTTGCTTCCATATCCCTTCCTGGTCATTAGGTTTATATCTTGAATTAAGTCATCCACAGTTGGGCCTGATATGGGAGGAGAGAGACAATACCCCAAAGGAGTTACAAATCTGACCAGCATATACTCGCAGGAATTGGTACTCATGGGATTCGATCTGAGGGTGCTGGATCAGGGTGTAGAAACATAAGATTGAATAGTGGGGAGTTTACTGAGAGTATGCACCTGAGACACTGGGGTTAATAGGGCAATGTCCCTAGGGGATGATATGCTACTAGGATGGCTTCTGGAAGCATAGAAAAAGTGTTGGTCCACCCACAAATGATGTGAACTTGAAAAGCCAGAATTGCTGTGGGAGACGTTGGAGGAGGGAATGCAATTACCCAAGGAAATTGGTGTGAGAAAGCAGACATACGATATGAGGACAGAATACCCTCTACAGGATCATTTTCCTCAGGCTCACCCAGAAGACAACACCCCCCTCCCCACAACCAAGGCCATGGAGCACATGCTGGTGTGAGGTCACCAACAACCCTAAAATCTTTCAGTGGTGCCTCTCCTCTGTAAACCAGGCCTGATGGGCAGAGAGACTATTACAGAACTAGGCTGACCAGAACTCAAAACAATAGAGGCCAGGTGGCAGCACTTAACTGCTAGAAGCCAGGTGGATGCAATTACTGTAATGAGCCACAGAGTTGGAATGACAGCCAAGGGGACCTGACCTGAAGAGGGTTACGTAGATGGTTAATTGAACAGGTGCCCTAGGGACAAAATAGATGAGAGCCAGCTGGGTACTCAGTTTGTACCATCATAAAAAATCGAGAATGAATGACCAGAAGGCTGAGAGCAATTGCCACAATAAAAAGCCATAATACTTTGTCCAAATCTAGACAGATCTAAACCAGTTATTAGGCCTGGAGCACATTGACTGAAGAGGAGGCTGGGTTCACAGGAAGAAGGCCCCTGCAACACCATGACAATTATCCTAGTAAAAAGTCTACTAGTTCTCCAAAGGGATGTAGCCATTTACTCAAGTAACTATTTTTGGGAGAGAGGAGTTGTGGTAGGTAAAATAATAGTCCTAGTGAACACCTACTATTAGAATAGTCCTAATCTCTGGAACCTTAATATGTTATATCAGAGAGCAAGGGAGAATTAAGGTTGCAGATGGAATTAAAGCTGTGTCTCAGTCTGTTTGTGCTGGCATAACAAAATGCCACAAACAGAGTAATTTATAAATAATAAAAGTTTATTTCTTATAGTTCTAGAAGCTGGAAAATCCAAGATTAAGGCATCAGCAGATTTGGAGTCTGGTGAAGGCTGCTGTCTGCTTCCAAGATGGCATCTTCTTGCTATATCAACACATGGCAGAAGGGGACAAAAAGTGACAAACACTATGTCTTCACATGACAGAAGAGATAGAAGAGCACCTAGGGTGCTCCCTTCAATTTGAGGCTGCTAATCTTATTCATGGGGACCACATCCTCATTACTTGATCACCTCCTAAAGGTTCAACGAATTTTGAGGGACACGTTCAGATCATAGCATGTGGCTATTAGCCAACTTCAAAATAAGGAGATTATCTTGGATTGTTCATGTAAGACCAACGTATCACAGCGATTTTTTAAATGTAGAAGAAACAGAAGAGAGTGTAGCAGACTGGTGCAACATGAGGTAGACTTGACCATTGCTAGTTACTTCCACGGCTTTGAAGATGGGAGGAGACCAGGAGCCAGGCGACTGTTGGCAGCCTCTAGAAGCTGGAAAAGGCAAGGAAATGGATTCTCCCCTAGAATCTCCAGAATGAATGCTAACCTTAATTTTAACCCAGTGAGACCCATTTCAGACTCCAACTTCCAAAACTGTAAAATAATAAATTTCTGTTATTTAAGTCACCAGGTGCGTGGTAATTAGTTACAGGAACAATAGGAAATGAACACATCCACTAATACTCACACATTTAATGTACAAGTCTGGCCATCAAAGATAGCAGATAAGTCCTAGAGGATTCCAGTAGAAGATTCAAACGTTTATCATATTTTAAAATATTTTAGGAGCTGAGTAGTCATGGGTATAGCAAGATATTCCCTGAGAGGGAAAGACAATCATTACATCTTGCACTTTCCACCATCAAGAAGGAAATCCAATGCCTAGAGACCTCTTTGGGATCAGGAGGCAGCATATTCTACACCTGGGACTACTGCTCCAGTCCATATTTGGGTACCACAGAAGGATGCCATCATTGCGTGGGATCCAGAGCAAGAAAGAGCTCGACAGCAGGTCCCTGCTGCAATGTAAGCAGCACAAATGATCCAGCATGCCCTATTATATTAGATATGAGTGGTGAGAAAAGATTGTTTCAGCCATTAGGGTTCTGGAGCGAGGCTATAGCTTAACGGCAGAGAATTATATGCCTTTTGAAAAATATCTCCTGTTGAGCTATTGGGTTCTGGTAGAGATGGTGCACCTGTACGTGAGATGCCAAATAACCATGCTTTTGGAAATGGGTTCTGTCAGAGCCACTAGAGTGTAAGGTAAGGCAGGCTCAGCAGCAATCCATTGTAAGTGGAAAGTGATACATGTATAATCAAGCATGAGCTGGACTAAGGACACAGGCAAAGTGCATGAGCAGGTAGCCCAGACCCCCATGCTATTTGCTACTGTTCCACCAGTGCTCCTCCCTCAGCCCATCCCTATGGCTGTCTGGGAGATCCCTTACAACCAGCTTACAGAGGTTTACAGACGGCTCAGCTCAGTATCAAGGAACATGCTGAAAAGAGGCAGTAGTAGCACTGCAACACCACTTGGGAGAGGCATTGGAAGGCAGTGAGGAAGGAGTTTCAGGCAGTCTACCTGGTTATTCACTTTGCATGAGAAGAAAAGTAGCTCATGTTAGAATATATACAAACCCATGGGCAGTGGCAACAAAAAGATGTTGGCCACATGGGAGTGGACACGAAGTGTTAAGATCTTTACATCATATGCAAACGCCCATCAGAGAGCATCAATCATGGAAAAGGGAATGAACTATCGAGTAGAAAAAATTGCTTGGCCACTCGACATCAACTAGCCTTGGTCACTGGCCACACCAGTGCTTGCGGATGGGCACCTGAATGGAGTGGTCACCGTGGGAAAAATGAAGGCTATGCATGGTAGGTCCAGTGGCATGGCTGCCTACTTATCAAGACCAAATTGGCTACTGCTGCCACTGAATGTCCAAACCGCCAGCCAGAGAAAACAACACTGAGCTCCCAATAAGTTACTATTCCTTAAGGAGACCAGTCAGCTATTTAGTGGTAAGTGAGTGCACTGATCTCTTTCTAGCTTGGAAAACCCAGAGATTTATTCTAACAGAGTGGATTTGCCTTTCCTGCCCACAAGTTTCAACTAGAAAGACCATCTGAGGATTTATGAAATATCTGACCCACTGGGATGGGATCCTAATAGGAATAACATGGCATCAGATCAGATCAGAGGATTTGCTTGTCAGAAAAGAAGGCACAGAAGAGGCTGAGTATGGTGGCTCATGCCTGTAATCCCAGCACTTTGGGATGCCGAGGTGGGTCGATCATGATGTCAGGAGTTCAAGACCAGCCTGGCCAATGTGGTGAAACCCCGTTTCTACTAAAGATACAAAAAATTAGCCAGGCATAGTGGTGGTGCATGCCTGTAATTTCACGTACTCAGGGGGGCTGAGGCAGTAGAATTGCTTGAACCCAGGAGGAGGAGGTTGCACTGAGCTGAGATTGTGTCATTACATTCTAGCCTGGGCAACAGGGTGAGACTCCATCTAAAAAAAAAAAAAAAAAAGCACATAAGTAAACCCATACCTATGAGACTTACTGACTGCATCAGAGATGGCACCACTCAGAAACTTTCAGCCTGGTAGTTTTGGCATAATCCACCAAAGGTGCAGTTTAAGCATCATCTTGGAAGTGGTACTCTATGAGATGTCATATTATCCTATATGACCCCATTAAAAAATATGTAAGTCCAGAAATAAAGAAGTGGAAACAGTAGTGGTCTCACCATCATTCTTACTGATCCACTGGGGAACTATTAATAAAATGCCCAGTCATTTGGGCCTGGCATGGGATACCTCTAAACAGCTATATATGCACGTTAGCTCTCCATGGGCTGGGGTGAGGCTAGATTGTGACTGCATTGCCCTTCAACTTCATCCTTTACACAATCCTGTTTCTTCCCCTCCTCTTATACAAGTCCAGATCCTTTCAAAAGAATTTGCCCTACTTGCCAAATTCTGTGTCAGATTCTGCTTCTAGAAAGGTGGTCCCAAACTTTTTGGTACCAGGGACTGGTTTCATGGAAGACAATTTTTCCATGGATGGAGGTGGGGTGGCGGTGGGAATGGTTTTGGGATGCTGTTCCAACTCAGATCAGGCATTTGATTCTTGTAAGGAGTATGCAACTTAGATCTCTCACATGCACAGTTCACAATAGGGTTCATGGTCCTATGAGAATCTAATGCTGCAGCTGATCTGACAGGAGGTGGAGCTCAGGCGGTAATGATCACTGGCCTGCTCCTCACCTCCTGTAGTGCTGCTCAGTTCCTAACAGGCCACAATCAGGACTGGTCTGTGGCCCAGGGGTTGGGGACCCATGTTCTAGAGAATCCAAGCTTTGGTAGTTCCCAATCTCACTTCCCTTTCCAGAGAGAACTTGGTGTATATTTTGCTAGGTTTTTCTATAAATACATAGATATTTTAAATTTAAAAATTTTTCTTCACATCAATGGGCTTATAACATATATGTGTTTTTCTGTGACTAGACATATTTTAAAGACAGTTTTACTGACATGTAATTTACATGTAGTAAAATTTATACTTTCAAAGTATGTATTTCAGTGACTTTTAACACATAATTAAAATATAGTATATTTTCAGCACCCCAGCACATTCTTTCATGCTCCTTTACAATCAGTCCCCTTCTCCCACCTCTAGCTCCTGATCTGACTGCTGGTCTCTGTAGATTTGCTTTTCCAGAATATCATATAAATGGAACCATACATACAGTATGTAGCCTTTGTGTGTGGACTAATTCTTTTAGCATACTGCTTTTTTGATTTATTCACATTGTTGAATGTATCAATAGTTTATTCTTTTTATTGTTCAGTAGGATTCCATTGTACAGATATCATAATTTGTTTATCTATCTATCAGTTAAAGAACATTTGGGTGTTTCCAACTTAGGGTTTACATCTTTTTTCAAATCATTATAAATGATTATAATGCCACTGTAAACATCTCTGTAAAGTCTTTGTGTGGATATATAATTTTTATTCTCTTGGAAAACTACTGGAAGTGGGATTGGTGGGTTATATGTTAAGTGTATGTTTAACTTTAAAAGAAACTGTGAAACATTTCAGAGTGGCAGAAACATTTTGTATTCTCACATGCAAGGTGTGAGGGTTTCAACAACACCACATTCTTTTCAGCACTTGGTATTTTCAGGCTTTACTTTGAGCTTTTTTAGTAGGTGTATAATGGTATTTAATTGTGGTTTCATTTGGATTTTCCCTAGTGAAAATGATGTTAAGCATATTTTTATGTGCTTATGACAGCCTTAAACCATTTTTTTGTGGTGTCTGTTCAAATCTTTTGCTTGTTTTAAAATTAGAATGTATATGTTTCTTAATATTGAGTGATGAGATTTCTTTATATAGTCTGGATACAATTTCTTACACAGATATGCATTTTACAAGCATTTTCTTCCGGCCTGCCATTTCATTTTTTTAAATAAGGAACTTCTTAAAAGCAGAAGTCTTTAATTGGATGACATCCAATTAATCAATTTTAAAAATGGTTTGTATTTTTATAAACTATCTAAAAATTCCTTGCCTAGCCCAAAGTTAAAAAAGTGTTCTTCTATGGCATTTATAATTGTTATAATATATTAACTTTTAAGTTTATGTACATTATTTATTTCAAGTTAATTTCTGCATATGATGTGAGGGTCAATATTCATTATTTTTACATATGGATGTCTGACTGCTCCAGTTGGAAAGATGATTCCTTTTCCTTTCCTCGTTACAAGAATACAATTGACCACATACATATACGGGTCTATTTCTGAACTCTTGATACTGTTCCAGTGCTTTATACAATCTATCTTTATATAAATATCACATTATCTTGATTAATATTGTTTTATTGTAAGAGTTGAAACTAGGCAGTAGTGTGAGTCCTCAATGTATATCTTTTTTCAAAATTGTTTTGCTCTCCTGGCTCCTTTGTATTTTCATGTAAATTTTATGAACTTCTGATTCTGGCAAGCGTGGAGTAGGAAGGACCTGCTCTACCTTTATACTTAGATGAAAAACTGAATAAAACATATGAAACAATGGTTTTAAGGCATTGGATGTCAGGCAATGCAGTACAATATTCATTGAGACATGATAAACATGGAAGAGCCATGTGATTGCCCACTCTACTGCCAGGAGAGTTTCCAGGCCACAGCTCAGGAAAGGGGCACCCAGCAGAGGCTGATAGTCTCTGTGAGTGGAGGAGAGAAAGTTAAAAGTCTTTAGAGAATAACCAGCTCCAGATCCCAGGGCAGAGTACAAAAGAAAACAGAGCTGTTAAGAGAGTTCCAGAGGTCTGTGGGTACTGATAATCTCATTAAGTGTGAAGACAGTATCTGAGACTGTAGACAGAATTCCATCTGAAAGGGGCAGAGACAACAATCCCCGGCACTCACCCAGGGCCAGAAATGCATCATGTTCTCACCAGCCAGATTAGAAAACCTCATAATTCATAGGGAATTATATAGAAAATTCAGAAAGTTGGAGAGATCCAAGATGGCCGATCACTAGCAGCTCAGGATTGCAGCTCCCAGTAAAAGCGCAAAGAGCCAGTGGACGCCACACTTATCAATAAAATTTCGCTGCCCAATGACCAGGACAGTCCCACCGGAGGAGCCCCACAGGTCGCCAGAGCGACCCTTTCAGCTGGCGCGGCTTTTGTGCCGGCGCCTCATCTCGGCGGCTCTTGGTGCAGAGTAAACGGGACTGAGTCTACTTTTGGGTGATATTTGGAGCTCTGTGAAGGCAGAACAGTCCATCCAGCTGATTGAAAGAGGGACTGAAGAGGGAAGTCAGACCGGAGACCCCCCAGGTAGAGAAGCACCACGAATTTCAATGCTGCTGTTTAAGCTAGCGTTGTGGGTCACCACAGTGAAAGTTACATAGATTCTGGAGCTGGGAATTAACAAGCTCGATGTCCACTCAGAGACCTAATTTCAAAGTTGGTAATTACAAAGACAACAGATGGATAAAACCATAAAGATGCCAAGAAGCCACCGTAAAAAAACTGAGAACACTCAAAATCAGAAAGTCTCTCCTTCTACAGAGGACGCTAGTTCCTCATCAGTAACGGAACAAGGCTTGATGGAAAAC
>CAUYQU010054314.1:0-22896 GCA_963574635.1 Cheracebus regulus
GGTCAACATGGTGAAACCCCATCTCTACTAAAAATACAAAAATTAGCTGGGCATGGTGGCACAGCCTGTAGTCCCAGCTACTCTGGAGGCTGAGGCAGGAGAATTGCTTGAACCCAGGAGGCGGAAGTTGTGGTGAGCCGAGATTGCACCATTGCACTCCAGCCTGAATAACAAGAGCGAAACTCCATCTCAAAAAAAATAAAAATAAAAATAAAAAATAAATAGAATAACATGTTAGCCTAAGTAAGACATTGAGCCTTAAAACAAAACCATCATTTTGTGAAAATATTGCCTGTGTCTTCTGTCAGCGTAAAAATAAGAAGTGTAAAATTCAAATCTATATAAAATTTAATACAACTATTATGGGCAATAATTCATGACTATGAAGTAACAGAAAGGCAGTTTGAATAAATAAATAATTACAATTGTCAATAAAAATATTTTAAATGACTCTCAGAAATAATGTCTTTTATTTTTTAAGAGAAAAGATCATCTCACTCTGCTGCCCAAGCTGGAGTGCAGTGGCACACACACAAAATACACAATTAATACAAAAAAATACAAAAATTAGCCACTTATGGTGGTATGTGTCTGTAATTCCAGCTACTCAGGAAGCTGATGGGGGAGGCTCTCTTGAGCCTGGGATTTCAGGCTGCAGTGAACCATGACTACACCACTGCCCTTCAGCCTGGGCAACAGGGTGAGACACTGCTTCAAAAAAACAAAAACAAAAAACAAACCAAAAAAAAACCATTAAGTCTAGCATGTTCAATAGTGTGTCATTTAGCACTTAATTATAGGTAATTTATGAATGTGAATCTTTATCTCTTTTAGTGTTTTCTCAAGCCAAATATAAACAGTTTTTAGTACCCTGTATTTTCCTCTCATTCATTTATACATTCTTTCATTAAACATTCATTAAATAGATGCTGAGCACCTCTTATAAGTCATTATATGCCAGGTCTTATTCTTTCAGCAAAAACTTGAAGAACTGACAGTTACACATAAATATACACATAACACATAGGGGCAAGAAACAAGACTGGAGGGAAGAATAGTAAAAGGAAGACTAGTAAAACTGAGAATCCAGTAACTAGTATGTGAGGAAAGAGTATACATGGTGAATGTGACAGACTGAGTGGGCAGAAGAAGGGAAAAAGACAGAATTGTGAAAGACTAGAGTAGGATGTCGCCAAAGTAATCACCAGATGCTACTGCTTAATATAAACCACACCAAAGCAGATATACGAAAATATTCTATGTGATGTTTTTAACCTATTCCTGGGTTATGGAATTTTTTTCTTTTTTCACATGAAGTTTTAAAATTCACATTTCAAAAGTTATCTGCCAGTGGCCAGGCACGGTGGCTCACGCCTGTAATCCCAGCACTTTGGGAGGCCAAGGCAGGTGGATCACTTGAGGTCAGGATTTCGAGACCAGCCTGGCCAACATGGTGAAACCCCATCTCTACCAAAAAAAAAAAAAAAGATACAAAAATTTGCTGGGCATGGTGGCCTGTGCCTATAGTACCAGCTACTCTGGAGGCTGAGGTGGGAGAATCACTTGAACCTAGGAGGTGGAGGTTGTAGTGAGCCGAGATCGTGCCACTGCACTCCAGCCTGGGCGACAGAGTGAGACCCTGTCTCAAAAAAAAAAAAAAAAGGTTACCTGCCAGCTATCCTGTGGGTGAATATTATATTAAGACTAGCGACATCTGGTGGCTAATTTGGAAGTGACACTTGAGTTTCTCTGTAACAGCACTGAAAATGCACCCCTATGCCTCTGGCCTACCAGTTGATCAGGTGTCAGAGCTCCACATCAGTAATTACACTACCATCAAATCATGTTTCTGCAAGATTCAAGGTCTCATTGAAACAGGTAGCTAGATTTCTACCAAGGACCTAACTCCCAACTGATGTCCACCTGCCTTCTGAAAGATGTATACAAAATCTGACCCCACAATTCTTTTACAAGGTAATTTATTATTTTAAATGTTCACATTCTTTGATGTCATTATTTATTTATTTATTTATTTGTTTTTATGACAGAGTCTTGCTCTATAGCCTGGGCTGGAGTACAGTGGCACGATCTTGGCTCACTGCAACCTCTGCCTCCCAGGTTCAAGCGATTCTCCTGCCTCAGCCTCCTAAGTAGCTGGGACTACAGGCGTATGCCCCACGCCTGGCTAATTTTTTGTGTTTTTAGTAGTGACTGGGTTTCACCGTGTTAGCCAGGGTGGTCTCAATCTCCTGACCTTGTGATCTGCCTGCCTCAGCTTCCCAAATTGCTGGGATTACAGGTGTGAGCCACCATGCCCAGCTGTCTTTTATCTTTTTATTTTTCATTTATTTATTTTTTGAAATGGAGTCTCACTCTGTTGCCTGGGCTGGAGTGCAGTGTCACGATCTCAGCTCATTGCAACCTCTGCCTCCCAGGTTCAAGTGATTCTCCTGCCTGAGTCTCCTGAGCAGCTGGGATCACAGGTACCTGCCACCATGCCTGGCTAATTTTTGTATTTTTAGTAGAGATGGGGTTTCACCATGTTGGCCAGGTTGGTCTCAAACTCCTGACCTCAGGTGATCCACCTGCCTTTGCCTCCCAAAGTGCTGGGATTACAAGTGTGAGCCACTGTGCCTGGCCTTACATAGTCCTTGAAAAAATTATTTTTGGAGACAGTGTCTCACTCTATTGCCCAGGCTAGAGTACACAGGCACAATCACAGCTCACTGCAGCCTCAACCTCCCAGGCTCAAGCAATCTTCCCACCTCATTCAGCCTCCCAAGTAGTTGGGACTACAGGTGCATGCCACCAGATCCAGCTAATTTTTAAATTTTTTGTAGAAAGGCAGGGGTCTTGGCCAGATGCAGTGCCTCATGCCTGTAATCCCAGCACTTTGGTAGGCCAAGGCAAGTGGATTATTTGAGGTCAGGAGTTTGAGACCTGTAGGGCACGTTGGGCCCCAGAGGGTCGTGGGGTGAGCCTTACGCTGTGCTGAGGCGCAGGATCCAAGAAATAAAGAGACAGGACACAGAAGTACAAGGAAAACGCAGCTGGGCTCAGGGGGCCATGCCACCTATTAGCGGAGTCAGGTGAGGCCCCGAATGTCAGAAGCATGAGTATTTATTGTGTATAGGTTAGGGGGCAGGGCAGTGAGTGAAATCATCTTTAAGGATAGTGATAGGGTCGTGAGCAATGAAACATGGGGTCCACCCCCATTAGGTCACCTAGGCCAGGAGGTGGACAGTGCACAGCAAGGGGCCCGTTTCCACGAAGGCAAGCAAGGGGCCTGTTCCCACAAAGGCAAGGGCTGTGTGCGGTAAGGGGTCCACCCCCATTAGGTCACCGATGCTTGAAGGTGGGCCTTGCGCAGTGAAGAAGGTGCAGTGTGCAATACTTCTATCTATGGGCAAACTACTTCTAAGAAGATTTATGGGAGGATGCTTTAAGTCACATAGCAGTGACAGAGCTGTCAAGGTTACTGCCACCTTCTGGCAGCTTCCAATGGGGGGTTCTATGGGAAGATGCTTTTCAAGCAGCACAGTAGCAAGAGCTGATAAAGTTCACAGTCACCAAGGTGGATTGCCGTTCTGAGGGCAGCCTTCCACAAGAACTGGAGCAAAGTCCTACAACTCCTTTATCAGGAGTGGCTCTCGCCCCAAGCCTGCCATACAGCGGGTATCTTTACGATACTGAACGCTGTCACCTGGGCCATGGATTCTTGTCCTGGTATAACTGTTTTTCCCTTAAATCATGCTCTGCACTCTGTTTGCTCTATGCATTCCTCTGATTATAAGCTGCTTACTCATTAATTCATGCTCTGTACTGTGTCCACTCTAGACATTCCTCCAATTATGAACTAAGATATAATTATAGGTATATAAGTAGGGAAATATTCTTTAGGCACTCATACTATCAACTATTATATGATTATGTATAGAGGATTATATAAAGGAATTCTTCAAGCCCTCTTTCTATAAACTAATATATGATTATATAAAGGATTATATAAAAGGAAATGGCTGAGTAGTAACACCATAAGGTGAGATATTCTTCAAGCCCTAACTGTGCCAGGGTTCTGCTTAGCTCCATTCCTCGGTGCCCATATGGGGGATTACCCACATCTGACCTCACATGCAATCCTAAGATAGCTCATATTCCCACCTAACGAGATACAGGTAAAGAAGTTCTCATTCTTTCCCCTAATGAGAAGACACACAGGCTGCAGTCATTGCATCCGTATGGGCTATAAGAATCTCTCCTCAAACTCATAGTCCCACTGATATCCTGTTACCTAAAGATTAGATTGTAACGTTAACCTTCAGTAAGGTTGACGGGAGACAGCACCATATGTGGTCTGTGATTCACAGCATAAGCCACGCTCCTTCAGATAACCTCATCTTTTCAGGGTGCGGTCTCCCAGTTGGCTCCATGACTGAGCCTTTTGTGAACCACTCTGCCTGTCAGTGAAGCCACCTGATTCCCAGTGATGGAGCGTGTGGGAGGAAAAGCTGGTTCCATGAGCCCGAGCCCACTGCTGCACCTGCCGTGCTGTGAAATGAGCGCCGCAGCCACACAACATGCGGGAAGAATGCCATGACGTTGGATAGGCATTCTGGAAGTCAACAGAGAAGCATCATGAACAGACTGGGCAGATTCCTATCCAGAATAGACCTCCATTTCAGTGAGGACAAATCCTTGCTCCCTCCGTGATGGGAGAGTTCCAATGTCATCGACAGATGGCTGCTGTTTGCCCTGGTGCTGTATCAGGGACTCACTGTGGGTCTTTGCTGGTGGCTGAGTGGACAGGTCAAGCCCGTTCCTGGCCTCCACACTGCCACCACACTCCTTGTTCAGGGACTCCTGAGCATGCAGTGGCTTGCCAGGGGCGAGAGCCTGACAGACATCACAGGTAGTGTCATTTCATCCACCCAAAAACAGAACCGTCTCTTCAGTGGACACCCTTTGGTAGCCCTTCACATGGAATGCAGATGCAACATCTTCATTATCTGTGTTCGTTTTCGGAGGTCTCCGCACACAGGTCTTCCCCAAACTTCCTTGTCACCAACCTTCCAATCCTGTTTATTCCAAATCCTCGGCCGTCCAGCCAAAAACATAAGCAACTGCCCAGAAGTCAGCATAGATCCACGCTGGACTGGATCTGTCTCACTGCAGAGTAAACCACGGAATGCACTGCTGGTAGCTCTGCCCTCGGAGCACATTTGCCTTTCCCACTGTCCTTCCGTGTCAGCCCTGAGTGGGGCTTAGTGCTGTGAATGCCCAGTGTTACGGCTAGGCGGTCACATGGGCACCTGATATCCGTCCCATGGCTACGTGTTTAGTTTATACCAAGGCTGGTAAAAAGGGAGACTCTAAAAGAACAGTCTGCAGAAGAGGGTGTAGATTTGCTCCCAAACCCTGGATATCTGTGACTTTCCCGCTGGTGCTTAGCAAAGCTCCATATAGTGTCCCTCTTTCTGCCATGGAGGCTTTGAGTGTTGTTGCAGATCTGGTCAGCACAGGTGCTATAACAGATACAGAGACCAGGGGGCTGAACTAAAAGGCATTTCTTTCTCACAGTCCTGGAGGCTGGAATCCAAGATTATAGGGCCAGCAGATTTGATTCTTGATAAGGGCTGTCTTCCTAGCTTTCAGAGGCCACCTTCTCATTGTGTCCTCACATGGGAGAGAGAAAGAGAGAGGGGTGGGGCTCTGTGCCTCTTCTTACAAGAGTACTGATCCCATGATGAGGGCTATACCCCCACGATCTCATCTAAACCTAATTACCTCCCGAAGACCCCATCTCCCAACCATCACAGTGGTCCATTTTCTGTTGGTATAACAGAATATCACAGACTGGGTAATCTATAAAGAAAAGATGTTTATCTAGCTCATTGTTCTGGAATCTGGGAGTCCAAGAACATGGTGCTGGCATCTGGTGAGGGCCTTCATGCTGCATCATAACATGGTGGAGGGCATTCGATGGTGAGAACCCCAGAGCAAGGGAGCCATAAAGAGCTTGCTTTCATGTTTAAAAAAAAGCCACTCCCCAGATAACAAACCCACTCCTGTGGTAGCAATATTAACCTATTTACAAGGGCAAAGGGTTTGTTTCCAACACATGAACTTTTGGGGGACATTTTCAAACCATAGCAGGGCCTCAGCATATGAGATCTTAAGGGACACAGACATTCGGTCCCTAACAGAATCTAAGGGGTTGTAAGGCTTGTAGTGAGCCTGAACTTGCTGCAGAGCCTTCTCCTGCTCTGGTCCCCACTCACATCCAGCAGCTTACAGGTGACTCTGTAGAAGGGTCAAAGCAGAACACTCTGAGGTGGTACCTGTTGCCTTCAAAATCCAAACAGCCCTCAAGAGCATTGTCCCTCTTTTGCCATGGTGCAAGGCATATCAGCTTGCCTTTTGCCCTGGAGGGATATTGACATGCTCCAAACCGCTAAGCTCCAAGAAGCTTTACTCAAGGGGCAGGCAGCTAACGCTGTGGGGCAGATCTCCCACCCTCTGGTTTACTAGGGCATCTAATCCCTGCTCCTCGGGGCCATCAGCAGAATGCCGTCTAATGGTGGAGCGTGGCGTGGCAGTCAGGGTTTCCACAGTCAGTATCACGGCAGAGAGTAGAGCTGTCAGGTCCCTGTGCAGGTATACTTCCACCCTTTCAGGTAAAAGCCAGCTGCTTCCAAGAATTCCTGCAAACTGCGATGGAGCACAAGGCATTAGCCAAGGCAACAGTGGCACCTTAGGAGCCAGTGGCTGTGCTGATTCCCCCAGTAAAGATGCTACATCTGGAACAGCAGCTCAGTGGGAGGGATCTCCTGAGTAAGTGGACAGTAATCCACACTCACTCTCCAAGATTCATCTGGCTTCTGCACAGGCCAAACTGTGAATTAAACTGGGAACGTGGCAGGCATCACTACCCCTGATTCTTCGAGGGCGGCTCTGCCATTTCCCTGGGGATGCAGTTTTGCTTCTGGTTTACTGTCCTGGCAGGGAGAGAACATTTCAAGTAAATATTTTACTGGTGGTGACCTGGTAAAATACCCAGGGGACATGAGGGCAGAAGTGATGACTCAGTCATTTGAAAGGGGGGGAAGATGACGCCCAAAAAGATGATGGAGTTGGCTGGTTACTGCTGAGTCAGGCTGACCCCCTGCAGAGGAGTCATGCAAAACTGAGGGAGTCAGCAACTCAGGCAGACAGTGGAGCCAAGGGTCCCAGGGGAGCTCACAGGGCGCATACCTCCTTCAGGGGCAGGCCAGCCAGAATGCAAGGCACACTGAGGATTTCACTGTTAAAGCCCAGAGCTCCAGAGACTTCACACCACTACACTAAGGCACAGCTGTTACGTGGCGGTCAGGGCCCCGCTGGGTAAAGGCTGGGACCCCAAAACAAGGGATGGGACACCTAGGTGGCAGCTCCTGAGGACACGGCTCTGCAGAATCCCTGAACACTGAACACTGGGCTTGCAGCAGCCGCCCCTTCCCTCCTTAGAGCTGGCACCTGTATTGTGGGGAAGACCCTCCAGACCTGCCCCCCATGGGCAAGAGGTGCCCCTCAGGAGGTAGCCCCCTCTCATCTCCAGCTGCCAGGACAGCAGCTAGTGTTGAATCCCAGCATGACCTAGCTGGAGGGTGCAAGGCCTGGTAAGGGAGGGGAGAGGCTGCACACAGAAAGAGCCGTGCGAAGAGGCACAGGCCGGGTGCAGCGATTCACGCCTGCGATCCCAGCGGGAGGATCTCTTGAGCCCAGGAGTTCAAGACCAGCCTGGGCAAAATGATGAGACCCCCTCATCTCTACAAAAACAAAAATCAGCCAAGTGTGGTGGCGCACACCTGTAGTCCCAGCTACTCGAGAGGCTGAGAAGGAGGATCGATGGAGCCCAGGAGGTCGAGGCTGCACTGAGCTGTGTTCGCCACTGCACTCCGGCCAGAGCAGCAAAGTGAGACTTTGTCCCAACTAAAACAAAACAAACCAAAAAATAGCTACATATATGGGGAGGATCCTGAGAAAAACCTTGGGGTTGGATTTCTAGGTCCCAGGCGAAGGGACCAGCCTGGATGAGCAAGAATGCGTTGATTTGACGACTCTTTCTCTGTCATGAGATTTAACATCCTGTCAAGAACCTGGGTGATAGGGCACACTCACTGCTAGGTGGCTCTTAGCAGCCTAAACAAAGTGATAGTCAACTCTCAGTGAAATGGCAATGCCCAGTCATCCTGAGAGACAGCAAAGTGGGGTGGAGGGTACTGGATGGACACACTGTGGACGCCAGAGACCCGGCAGAATCATTTCCTGGGAGGGCCAGAGGCTGTCAGGAGTGCATCCGGGAGGGGGCCACCAGCGGGGAGGTGGCGGGGTGTCCTCTGTAGGCAGGGGACAGTCAGAGAGCGGTCCCAGGTCTGCCCCATGAAGAAGAGCGGGACCAGCAGGAGGCAAGGTGGCCGCATCATAGACCCAGCACGGGCCTAAGGCCAACATTGCTGGCCAGAAGGGTCTCACGTCTCCCTTGGGGAACCAGCCGTTCACTGGCTTCTCTGTGCTTGGTCTGTGCTCCCAGGAGGACAATAATCTGTGGTCTATGCCAGCAGGGATCCAGCACTTTGCATGATCACCTCATGTGCGCCTCACATCCCCATGCACAGCTCCAGTTACAAGGCACAGCAAGTGTGCACAGCCCTCCCAGCTCCATAGTGCCATGGACGGCTCCGGTGGAGCCGTCCTGGCCTCTGTGCTCCCGACCCTGCTGCTGCGCTCCACCTGGTGCCTGTGCCTCCTGCTGGGGCTTGTGTGAGGATCGAAGCGTGAGTGTCGCTCTTGCCAGCTCACGGGTGGGCACCTGCCTGCTTTCACCACCCGCTGCCAGCTTGCTTTCCAGGAGACACCCTCTTCAGCCAGAGGTTCTCCTTGTCCCACGTTCTTGTCAATCCTGGGAACTAGGCAACTGTCTAATTTTTGCTTCTCTGACAGGTGCAGAGTTTACCTCACTGCTGTTTCCATTTGTGTCTTTCTGATCACTGGGGAAGCTGAGCAACCACTCCTTGTTTGTCATCAGCCATTCAGGTTCTCTCTGAGAATTGCCTTTTCGTGTCTCTGCCCCTTTTTCTTTCAGAGGCCTTATCTTCTTCAAGGGATTGATGACTATTTCCTGTGTATCCTGTCAATCCCTTACAGGTTTCAGATGTTGCAATATCATCTGTTCCCCTGTCGTCTGTTCATTAACATGGCCTATCAAATTCTTTGTCAAATAGAATCCTTCATTTTGCTATATTCAAATTCATCCATTTTTCATCTTATGATTTGTTATTTTGGAGTCTTGCTTAAGAAATCTTTTCCTATCCAAAGTCACAAAGAAATTCTGCAGCATTTTCTCCTATGAGCCTACAGCTTTAATTTACATCTATGTCTTGAATCTCTTATGTTTAGGTTTCTCTCTGTATATGGTATGAGGTAGGGATCCTACCTTCCATTTTCCATGAAGTGAGCCAATTTTCCCAACGCTATGTGTTCCAGCTACTATTGCTGCATATCAAATTATCCTGCAACCTGGCAGCTTAAAACAAGTATCTTAATTTGCTCACTTTTTTGAGCACAGGGAACTTGGGAAGGGTTCAGCAAGGGCAGTTCTCATTGGGGAAGAGAGAACAGTGGCATGTGGCTACACCTAGATGTCAGCTGGGGTTAGAGCCATCTGCGCTGGACCTTCCTGTTGGCCACTCCCATGGCTAGCAATGGAGGCTGTCAGCTGGGAGCTCAGCTGGGCTATCAACACGAGTACTTTACGTACGGCCCCTCCAGCATGGCAGTCTTGAGACAGTCAGACTTCTTACTCTGTGCCTGGCTGCCCCTATGGCAAGTGTCCCGAGAGGACAGGCGGAGGCTGCATGGCCTTCCCTGACCCGGCCTCGGAAGTCAGGCAGCATCATTTGCATTGCATTCTGTTGGTTACATCCAAGTCACTAGGGCCAGTCCAGCGTTAAGGAGAGGAGACACAGGCTTCACCTTTCAGTGGAAGGAGTGTCATGGTATTTGCAGATCTGTTTTTATTAATTAACTTTTAATTGATGAAAAATCATATATGTTTACTATGTACAAGATGATGTTTTGAAATATGCAGACATTGTGAAACGGCGAAATTTAGCTAAATAGCCTCATATGCTTATCATTTTCAGTAGTGAAAACACAAAATCTACTCTCAATGACTTTTGACAACACAATATATGATTAACTATAGTGACACATTGTACAGAAGATCTTTTGAACTTATTCTTCCAATCTATTAATAACTGAAATTTTGTACCTTTTGACTAATAATTTCTCTACTCTTTCTTTTGTTTGTTGGTTTTTGAAGATGGAGTCTCTCTCTGTCACCCAGACTGGAGTGCAATGGCATGATCTCGGCTCACTGCAACCTCCGCCTCCTGGGTTCAAGCAATTCTCCTGCCTCAGCCTCCTGAGTAGCTGGGACTACAGGCACACGCCACCACACCCAGCTAATTTTTGTATTTTTGGTAGGGACAGGGTTTCACCATGTTGGCCAGGCTGGTCTTAAACTTTTGGCCTCAAACGATCTGCCCACCTCGGCCTCCCAAAGTGCTGAGATTACAGGCGTGAGCCACCACGCCCGGCCCAATGTCTCTGCTTTCTACACCTGAGTTCAACTTCCTCAGAGTCCACACGAGTGGCTCACTCAGTGTTTGTCTCTCTGCAGCTGGCTTATTTTGCTGAACATAACAAGGCCCCCCATGTTCAATCACATTGTCAAATAACAAGATTCCCTTGTCTCACCGTGTCACCCAGGCTAGAGTGCAATAGCAATCCTGGCTTACTGCAGCCTTGACTTCCCAAGCTCAGGTGACCCACCTCAGCCTCCCAAGTAGCTGGGGAGGCATATGCCACCACACCAGCTAATTTCTTTCTTTCTTTCTTTTTTTTTTTAGTAGAGACATGGTTTCACCATGTTCCCTGGGCTGGTCTTGAACTCCTGGGATCAAGTAGTCCTCCCATATCAGCCTCCCAAAGTGCTGGGATTACAGATATGAGCCACCTCAACCAGCTTCCTTCTGTTTAAAGGCTGAATAGTACTCCTTTGTGTATATAGACCACACTTTCTTTATTCACCTGTCAGTGGACACTTAGGTTGACTCCATATATTGTCTGTTATGGCTAGTACATGGCTGTGCAGGTCTCTCTTAGTGAGACTGATTTTTTTTTTTTTTTTTTTTTTTGAGATGGAGTTTCACTCTCGTTGCCCAGGTTGGAGTGCAACAGTGCGATCTTGGCTCACCGCAACCTTTGCCTCCCGGGTTCAAGCAATTCTCCTGCCTCAGTCTCCTGAGTAGCTGGGATTAAAAGCATGCATCGCCACACCCGGCTAATTTTGTACTTTTAGTAGAGACAGGGTTTCTCCATGTTGGTCAGGCTGGTCTCAAACTCTCAATCTCAGGTGATCCACCCACCTCGGCCTCCCAAAGTGCTGGGATTACAGTGTGAACCACCACACCGGGCCATGAGGCTGATTTTATTTTCCTTGAATATATTATCAGAAGTTGAATTCCTAAATTGCACGGTGGTCTAGTCTTCATTTTTTGAAGCAGCTCTGTACTCTTTTTCATAATGGCTGCACTAACCGACACTTCCCTTTTCTCCACATCCTCATCAACATTTGTTATCTTTCATCTCTCTGATAGAAGCTTTCTAACAGGGGTCAGGTGATAACTCACTGAGACTTAGATTTTAATTTCTCTGACCGTTCCTGACACTGGGTGGCTTTTCAGAGCCCATTGGCCATTTGCATGTCTTCTTTTGAGAAATGTCTACTTAGGTCCTTTGCCCATTTTCAATCAGATCAGGTTATTTGTTTTCTTGCTATTAGATTGAGTTCCTGGTATGTTTTAGACATTAACCCCTCATCAGATGAGCAGGTTATAACTATTTTCTCACATTCCGCTGGCTGCCTCTTCACTTTGCCGATTGTTCCTTTACTGTGGGAAAACTTTTTAGTGTGACGTAGCTCCAATGATCTATTTTCTCTTTTGTTGCCTGTGTTTTTGGGTCATGTCCAAAAACTCATTAATCAGACCAGCGTCATGGAGCTTTTACCAGACCTGTTGCTTAAAAACAGTATGCATTTTTAGGAACTCTTCCCTTTCCAAAGACATATTATATCACCCTGACATCAAGCTGCCACAAAAACATAGATTTGTCTAGAGGAATCTGTCTTCAGTTTTATTATTTATCTGTTCCAGTGTCATCAGCATACTGCTTTTCTTTTTATGTCTTTGCAGTATGTTTTAATACATTTTATAAGTGCAGGCAATTTAAATAAATTTTAGATGACTGTATTTTAATTTATATTTAATATTTTAATAAATGTAGGGTAATTCCCCCTCCCTTTGCTCTTTCTTTTCAAAGACTAAGATGTTCTTGTATCTTCATTTTTCTTTAAAATTAGTCTATTACACTCCTCAAAAATCTTTCGTTTGAATTGTATTTAATTTACAGATTAATTGAGGGAATTCTAGCATCCTTAATGCTAAGTCAGCCATCGGCAGCTGTTACGCAGCTCTCCTATCACGCCTGCCTTCTCAGCAGACTGGGATTTTTCCATTCTCTGCATAGGGTCTGGTATGTTCTTCCTCAGGTGAATTCCTAGGCACTTGATTGTTTCATCACTGTTGTGGTGGTTCCCCGTTTGCAGGTTATATTTTCCTGCAGAACACGAGTGATGTTTGTAAGACAATTGTGGTGGCTTACAAATATGCTAGCAGAGTCTTCAATGCCCTTCCCTTCAAGGGGTAGAGCTTAATTCTGCTCCTTTGAGTGTGGGCTGCGCTTTAGTGATCTCTTCTTATGAACAGAATGCAGCAGCAATGACTGCCCAGAACTGGCCATCAAAGGCCCCGTGGTGTCCTCCTTGCCTGCCGTCTTCTAGGTCACTTGCTGGGGATGGGGGCAGCTGCTGTATCATAAGGACATCCAAATAGCCATATAGGCAGGTCCACATGGTCAGGAAAGAACCTTCCACCAATGCCACCAAGGAGGTGAGGTCTTCTGTGAGTGGAGCCATCCTCGAGATGAATTCTCGAGCCCGGGCAAGCCTTCAGCTGACTTCAGCTGCAGCCAACACTTCAATTTCATCTTCACAAGATAATCTGAGCCAGAACTACCCAAGTAAGCTGCTCCCAAGTGCCTGCTCCCATGCTTTGAAACAATGAATGTTTATTGTTCTGAGCTGCTAAACTTGAGGGTAATTTATTATATATAAGTGGACAGTGATGCAATGATCTTGTATTGGTCAGCTTTGCTAAATCCTCTTAGAAGTTCTAGTGATGTATCCGTGATTCCATTGGGCTTTGTGTGTAGGTAATCACATCATCTGCATATGATAGCTGTGTGCTCCTCCCTTTCCAATCCAGTACCTCCCATGCATTTTTCTTATCTTATTCTATCATCCTGGTGATGAATTTGAGTAATAGAGATTATATTCCCTTATACTCGATCGCATGGGAGATGCTGTGTAAAGTTTTTCAAATAAATAGTGATTTTGCTGTCAGTCTTTAAGTAGGTAGCTTTTGATTAAGTTAAGAAAATGTTCTGTCCATTACTAGTTTTATGAGAATTTAAACAATAAATAGAGGTCCAATGTTATCAAATCCTTTTTTAATCTGTAAAGATAATCATGCAATTCTCCCCCTGTAGTCCATTCATGAGGTAAATCACATCAATAGATTTTTCTGATGTTGAGCCATCTTTGCATTCCTGAAATAA
Organism: Cheracebus regulus; assembly: GCA_963574635.1. Classification (NCBI taxonomy): domain Eukaryota; kingdom Metazoa; phylum Chordata; class Mammalia; order Primates; family Pitheciidae; genus Cheracebus; species Cheracebus regulus. The sequence goes on from CAUYQU010054314.1 coordinate 13,780, forward strand.
ACCTATTTGACAATGATTTTTAGAAACATACACTTGGGGTTGGTTATATTTTATTTATAATTTTTTTACTGAGAGGCCTTACAATTGTCTTTTCTGATTTTGGAATAAGAGTGTTGCTTGCCCATAAAATTATCTGTGGGACATTTCTTTTTTTATTATTCTCTGGAAGAGTTTGCATAAGAAATAATTTCTCTTTCTTGAAGATTTTTAGTGGGGAATTATTCGCTTTCCATTTCAATTTCTTTCATGGATATCAGCCTTTTAAATTTTCTATTTACTGTGGTGTCAATTTGGCATTTTATATTTTTACAGAAATGTATTCTTTTTATTCAGGCTTTCTGAATATATTAGTGTGTAGTCATTCATAATTTTCCCTTCATTGTTTTTGCCATTATTTCCCATTTTCATTCTATATTTGCTGCTTCTCTCCTTTGTCATCAGTCTTGCCTGTCTTATTATATTTACAAGGTCCAGTTGTAGCGTTGAAAATCTTCTCTGACTTTTTAATGTTGAAAAATGTTTTCTATTTCACTGATTTCTGCTCTTTATTTACATCTTGTTTCCTTAGCTATATCTTTAGTTCTTTTTCTAGCCTCTGGCATTAAATGCTTTGCTTATTTATTTTCAACCTTTCTTTGTATTCTGATAAGTTTATTTAAAATCATAATTTTTTTCTAGGTGTTGCTTTGGGTTATCTCACACTCCTGACACATAGAGCTATGTTTAAATGTTGCATAATTTCCTTACGATTTTCCCTTAACCAGGGGTTATTCAGTACTTACAATTTTTCTTCCCAAACATCTGGATTTTCTTTTCTTTTTTTTTTTTTTTTAACAATTCTTTTATTCATTGTATTACATTATTGTCAATTATGCTAATTTTTATTATGCTAATTCTTTGACATTTATCACATTTTCTTTTGTGGCTGAAATAAGCAGCCTGACTCCGTTTTTTGATGTCTGGTTGCTGACAGCTTTTAAGCCTTATTCCTACCTCTCCTGTGCCCCACATCTGGACAAGCTGATAAGAAAGCTCAGGTGCTCCCTCATTTGGTGCTCGAGGGAAATTCAAACCACACAAGGCCCTGTGAAAACACACAAGGCACATGAAAACTCTCACCCAGGCCCAGCCCCGAACCACGATAAAAACCTTCCTTCCCTTGCTCTCTCAAGCCGTTCTTGACCTGCTGGGAGGGCTGCCCTGCTCTCCTCAGAGACCTCAGCTATGCAAACGATCCAAACCAGTTCAAGCCCGGTTGGTGTGCATGTGTGAAGCCATCAGTTCCCAGTATTTGCAACAAATTTTGGGTAGGGGGTCTACCTGCCTCTGAAGGTGACCGTACAGTAGCCTAGCACATGGCCTGTTTTTGTGAACAATAAGTGTGCACAAAAGAAATCTGTATTCTCCTCCATGAGGTGTGTAAATTGATAGATAGTAGAGGTAATTCAATTAATTGATTATGCCATTCAAATTAAATATACTTACTTTTGTATCTTTATCATTTTATAAGATGAGCTTGTTGAAAGCTCTAAATAATATAGTTTAGTCATATATTTCTCCTGGTAATATTCTCAATTGTAGTTTTATATGTTTTAAAGCTATATTATTTATTGTGTATATATTTAGTGTATAAAAATATATAATAATATAATTATTATATATTATTATTGTGTGTATATAATCATTCTATGTTCTTGGTCTGCTGTTCTTTTGAACTAGTGCCTTCTTTGTCTTCTTTGTCTTTTGTGATTTGTTTGGCCTGATTTCTATTTTGTCTGACATTAGAATTGCTATCCCACACTGCTCTGGGTGCACATATTTGCCTGTTGTATCTTTTTTTCATCCCTTGATTTTCAATCTTTCTGTGCCTTTTCCTTTAAAATGTGTCTTCTATAAGCAACATACAGCAGCAGTTTGTTTTTCATCCAACCTGTGAGTCTCTACTTTCAGATCATTGAGGCTAACTCATTTACATTTATTGTACTCACTGTTGCATTAGGGTTTATTTCTGCAGGCTGGACTCCCTGTGGACACACTGTGGACTCTGCACTCCAGGACCTATGACACACCTAAAGAAGCTAGGCACCCCTGCACTTGCCAGGAATGGAGGAAAGAGTGTGTGCACACATGTACCCCATGACATTCCTGCAGAGAGTGGTGGCCACAGCATGGTAAGCTCTGTCAAGATGGGGTGACAGTCAGTCTTGTTTCCCATAGCAACAGCAACACCCTCACAGGGCCCATCTGCCCCTCAAAGACCCTAGTTCATGTTTGTTTGTTTGTTTTAAAGATGGAGTTTCGCCATGTTGGCCAGGCTGATCTTGAACTCCTGACCTCAGGTGATCCATCCACCTCGGCCTCCCAAAGTGCTAGGATTACAGGAGTGAGCCACCGCGCCCGGCCAACCCTAGTTCATGTTACTGTGAGTGGACAAATGAATAGGTAGGTCCTGGTTCCTTCTGAGCACATGGTCTGGCCTGAGGCCCTACCCTACTTTCAGCTCCTCCAGGTGTGGGTTTGGGATCCATCCAAGGGCCTGGGAGTCCCTGGGGGGAAAGTATGATCCGGGAAAGGATCTTAACAGCAGAAGGAAACCCAGAGACCCTGAGCTAAGGGACTCCCCAGAGGGCTGCCGGAGGTCACCCTCCAGGGCTCCCCCTTCCTTTGCAAACTGGGAAGCTCCACCCCAAATGCCAGCTGCCCACCCCTTCCTGGCTGCTGACACAAGTATGGGGGGTCTCCTTGGGTGCAGAGCAGAAAGAGAAGACTTTAAATAGAAAGACAGTGAAACGGGAGAGTGGATATTTAAGCCCAAAGCAGTTGGTCACCGCAGACCACAGGCTGAGCCAGGCACCATCCGGCTGGATGATAAATGGATGCTATTTTTAAAGAGAGACGCTGCTAAGATCGTTTCTATTTGTTCTGTGGGGTTTGTCGGGCGGCTGTGCCTACCTATTAATGCAGCTCTCTGAGGAAGATAAACTGGAGAGGCTGAGCTCTGAACCCACCTGATACCATCAAGCACCCCAGGGGAAAAAATGCCACGTAATAATCTCGTGAAGGTTTTCTAAATTAAGACCAAACAGATGACCGGAGGTGCACGGCGCGCACCAGCCAAGTCCACACGCGGCCGCATCCGTCTCCGCGGGCGGAGCGAGGGCTCCGGGAGGCAGCGTCAGAGCGCGCAGGCCTGGAGGGCGCGAGGCCAGCCGACACCACGCAGATCACCCCCAAAGTCCCAGAGGGGCAGGGCCCAGGACCAGGGTTCCTGAGCGAGGCCGAGGGGCCAGGAGGGGGATGGCGAAGGCTGGGTCGCGCCGCGGTCCTTCCTGGGGGGAAACAGGGTCGGGAGAGGGACCCTATGGCTCCGGGGCGCCGGCCACACCCAGGGGCCCCCTACGCGCGGCTCTGCCCTCCCTGTCCAGCCCCACTCCTGGGCCGGGCCAGGGCGAAACCAGGGCCGTGAGATCAGAGAGCCTGGAGCCTGGGGGTCATAGGGCAGGACCTCCGCGGCGAGCAGGGACAGGGTGACTGAGGCCTGGGTGGGAGGAGCAGGAGGGGACGGAGCTCGCGCAGAGCCCGGGCAGCCCCCGCCATCGGCGCCCACGGGGAGGAGAGGCAGCCGCCGCACCACGTCCCACCCGCGCATGGTGGAGCCCCCGGAGCTCCCGGACACCGCCCCGCAGGAGGGCGTCGGCAGCGCGCACTGGCCGGGCCGCCCACACCCTGCCCGGCGCGCCCGTGGCCTCGGGCCGCCCCCGCTTCAGAGCAGTCGCTGCCCCGTCCCCAGCCCGGCCCGTTGGTTCCCCTCAGCGCCCAGGGCCGAGCACCCACGCCGAGCACGAGTGGGCAGGGCAGCTCCCCTCCGGTGAGCGCGCGGCGGCCGGCCGGGAGCGGGTACCGGGTCGGGGTCCCACAGCGGCCTCGCAGATCGAGCCTGGTCCGCAGCCTGGAGGTCTGGGGTCAGCGGAGGCGCCCGCAGGAGGGAGGCCTGCTTGGCAGGCGCACTGGGCCCGGGCCGCTGAGTCTGGAGGCCGGGGACCCTCCGAGCGCGCGGGGCGAGCTCAGGCCCGGGGCTGCCCCGGACAGTCGCCCCGCGCCCCGCGCCCCAGCCCGGCGCCCCCCGCGGTAGATCAATAGCTTTGGAAATCTGAAAAGAGCCCAAACAAAGAAGTGGGCTTGTAAGTATCCAGCTTGTATCAGCTGATAAATGGTCCCCTCTTTAAGGGACTTATCTCTTTAGGGCTTGCGGGATGAGGGATGGCGTCATTTGTCCTGGCTGCTCGTCTGGACCAGCCAGGCCGGATCTATTTAAAAGATAGCGCGATACTGTCGACAGCAATAGACAGGGTAATTGCAGAGCGGCTGCCGGGGTATAAATTACACGGGTCTAAGTGGCGGAGCGGCCGCGGGAGACTGCAGAAATTCCTGACAATTCACTCGTCCCTCTGCCCCGCCGCCAGCTTATCACGGGCCAGCAGAAGACGCGCGCTCGGGTGAAAAAATTAAGTATTGATCAAATTAACAGTTTTTACTGATCTTTTTAAGGGAGAAAAGGAGTGCAACAATTAAATTTAGAGCACAAAGGACGGGGCAGGGTAACTCTTGACCCTGAGTGGCAAAGTCTGTGACACCAACAAGCAGGAAATACGGTCTCTGGCAGGACCGCATCGCGGGAGGCCAACCCGAGGGAGAGCAGGGGCCTCTGGGCACAGCCCCCCGGCCCAGGGCGGGCAGAGGCCGCTGCAGGGAGGGGCGCTGCGGGCCCCAGGGCACCCCGGGCTGCGAGCCGGCAGCCAAGCCAGAGCCTCCTCTTCCAGGTCCCTGAGCCACTTCTGGCAGATTCCCTCCTTCCCTTGAGAGCCGGCAGCACTCCGACTCCAGCGTCCCACATAGTAGGAGACAGGACAGACAGAGAGACGGACTCACAGGTCACCAGATCAGGGCTCAGCCTGGAAGACTTCCTGGAGGCGGAGGAACGGGAGGGACCCCGCACCCGCCCCAGCCTGTGTCCTCGTCTCCTTGCGTGGGGCCCTGGGCCGCAGCTAACAATCTCCAGCCTCAGTTTCCCCTCATGCGAAAAAGGATGATAGTGGCATTGCCCCCAGGGGTATATAAGCACGGCACAAAAGGGACCTCCCATGGTGTGGGGAGTGGTTGTTATTATAATCATTATTAGTTTGGGTCCTCTTCTCTACCTTCTTTTCAAAACGCCACTCATGTGAATCTATGCTGCAATAGTTTTAGGTCAGGGGCAGTGGCTCACACCTGTAGTCCCGGCACTTTGGGAGACCGAGGCAGGCAGATTGCTTGAGGTTGGGAGTTGGAGAACAACCTGGGCAACACAGAGAGACCCCCCATATCTGCAAAAATACAAACATTAGCTGGGTGTGGTGGCTCACACGTACAGTCCCAGCTACTCAGGAGGCTGCGGTGGGAGGATCACTTGAGCCCCGGAGTTGGAGGCTACAGTGAGCCATGATGGCACCACTGCACTTCAGCCTGGGCAACACAGCAAGCCCTGTCTCAAAAAACATGTTTAAGGTGCTTACGTTTTATGAAATCCACATCTTCATAATGTGCATTGCCTCCAGGAAGGAGCCCTCGGGTGTGGAGGGGGCGTCTGCTCCGTCTGCACACTGCCGAGGCCTTGCCAGGCTCACAGGCCGTCTGCGCCCGCCTCCCCCGGCAGGATGGAGGCACAGCTTGCTCATTGGGGACCAAGCGAAGCATCATGGGACCAGCCAGGGCCAACATGTCAGGGCTGAGGCGGCACAGATTCCAGCTCCCACAGGAGTCGGCGGGCAGGGAAGATGCAGCCACTGAACGGACGGAAACACACAACAGGTGTCTGTGCCCATGGCAACCCCTGCCACCCCCAGGCCCTGGACGGCCCCAGCAGCAGGGGCGCAGGAAGGTGGGCGGCAGGAGCCCCTCCAGCCCCTCTTTGTACAGATGCTGCCATTGGACAGAGGCGAGGACAGCCTCCCCAATCCTGGCGCCCTGCCGGCCCTCTCAGGATGTTGTCTGTTGGAGGCTGAGAAGGGCCACGCAGGGGCTGGGGGCCACAGCCACAGGCCGGGGACGGCCGTGCTGCCCTCACCAGGCTGAGTGGTGCACGGCACCTCGGAACCCACTGACGCTTACGAGGCTGGTGGGGCGGGGCGGAGGTGGTGGGAGCGGAGCTCTGGGAAGTCACCACTGGTGTAAATTCATGGCATGGAACGGCAGACACAAAAACAGCCCCCGAGCAGCCCTTGTCCTGCACACAGACCCCTCCCAGCACAGCACGCTGCCAGGACGCCCGGAGTCTAACCACCCAGGATGGCCAGCACACAGCTCCCAGGAGCCGGGCCTGTCCCCAGTCCAACCAGGACACCTGGAGTCTAACCACCCAGGATGGCCAGCGCACAGCTCCCGGGAGCCAGGCCCGCCCCCAGTCCAGCCAGGCAGAGGAAGCATCGGAATTGGAACGCCAGTCTAGGCACCAGCTCTGATATGTTGAGAGGCCTCCGTTAGGCCCATCTGTGGTCTACTGGGGTCCTTTGTCTCTTCCTCTCTGTGCTGTCAGAGGAGAGTCCTACCCCAGAAGCCAGGCTGATCCTCTCTGTGGCACAGGTGCTGAGGACTGGGTGTGAGCCCCGGTCACTGTCTGCCCAAGGCAAGGCTGAGCTCAGTGAGGACCAGCACTGCCATCTTGAGACGTGGGGCCACAAGACGGCCTATTGACCGTCCCTGCTGATGTGGCGCATGAGGGTCCCTGCTCCTGCGCCGGGCAAAGAGTGCACACAGAGACAGAGGGATGAGGGGAGGGCTGGCTCCAGGCCACAGCCGGGCCACACCCACAGACTCACCGCCACCCCCAGGGACCATGCATGGTCTGGCCGGGGCTGAGTTCTGACCTGTGTCCTCACAGCGTGGGGCCAGGCTGAGGGACAGGGCTTGCACATCCCTCTATGTGATTCCACATTGTCCGGATTTTTTAGTATAGCCATGTATCGTTTTTAATTAAGCTTGCGACTTGGAGAAAACTGTAGATTCACATGCAGCTGAGAAACAATACAAAGAGATGTGGTGAGCCCCCACCTTCCCCCTAAAGGGACCAGCTTGCCAAGCTGCAACCAGGGTCACCACCCAATGCATGCTCCGCCGTCCAGATGTGAGCACTGTCCCTACCTCGAGGACCCTCCTGGTCTCCACTGCCCACACCACCCCACCCCACCCAGACACCTCTCATCTGGCCTCCATTTCCACAGCTGTGTCACTGCAGGCACGTCCTCTGCCTGGGCCGAATGGAAGGGCACCTTCGGGGACCAGCTGTGTCACTCACAGTGTCAGCCCGAGGTATACTGCCATGTGTTCACCCACTCACACGGTGTCAGCGCCCCACACTGCCCTCCCTCCACCCACTCACACAGTGTCAGTCCCCCCATGCTGCCCTCCCTCCACCCACTCACACAGTGTCAGCCCCCCCCATGCTGCCCTCCCTCCACCCACTCACACAGTATCAGCCCCCCCCACGCTGCCCTCCCTCCACTCACTCACACGTTGTCAGCCCCCCCCCCACGCTGCCCTCCCTTCACCCAGGCCACTCAGGCCGTGCCACACAGCACACCACGAATGCACATGTGGGTTGCTTCCAGCTTCCAACTGTATTTCCTCCATGAAACTTCCTTTAAAAGGGGAGAAGACAGAGACAAGGGGAGAGACAGAGACAAGGGGAGAGACAGAGGCAGAGGGAGAGACACAGAGACAGAGGGAGAGACACAGAGACAGAGGGAGAGACAGAGGCAGAGGGAGAGACACAGAGACAGAGGGCGAGACACAGAGACAGAGGGAGAGACAGAGGCAGAGGGAGAGACACAGAGACAGAGGGAGAGACACAGAGACAGAGGGAGAGACACAGACAGAGGGAGAGACACAGAGATAGAGGCAGAGGGAGAGACAGAGGAGACAGGGACCGCCCCCGGGAGGTGGGAAAGTCCGTGGGGCTCGCCCTGGGCTGCTCCGCACCCTCCCGGGGGCCCCCTCAGCCTCACCACTTCCCCCACTTCCACGTCCAGGCCGCCAAGGCTCTGAGAGGCCAGGAGCTCCGCTTGCATCTTTGGAGAGGTGGAGCGCGGTCTCCTCCCTTGGTGGGACTCCAGCCTCTCCCCGCAGGCCTGGGCTCCCGGGACACCCAGGGCCTCTGCACAACACTGGGCACTCCTGGGCTCCAGCCAGACATCTGCAGGGCCCCCGGACCCTGGGCCTCTATTCAGGGTCCCCTGAGGGGGTCCTCTCACTCCCATCCTCTGCTCCTCCCCCACCACTGCCCAGAGTGGGGGCCCCCATAACCCAAACTCAGAAGACCCCCCACCAGCCCATAAGCTTGAGGTGAGGACCACACCAGGCCCGCACATCTGCCCCCCACTCAGACCCCACAGCAAACACCCCCACTCAGACCCCACAGCAGACACCTCCCACTCAGACCCCACAGCAGACACCCCAACTCAGACCCCACAGCAGACACCCCCACTCAGACCCCACAGCAAACACCCCCCACTCAGACCCCACAGCAAACACCCCCAACTCAGACCCCACAGCAAACACCTTCAACTCAGACCCCATAGAGAACACTCACCACTCAGATCCCACAGGAAACACCCCAACTCAGACCCCACAGCAGACACCCCTATTCAGACCCCACAGCAGACACCCCCACTCAGACCCCACAGCAGACACCCCAACTCAGACACCACAGCAGACACCCCAACTCAGACCCTACAGCAGACACCCCAACTCAGACCCCACAGCAGACACCCCCCACTCAGACCCCACAGCAGACACCCCCCACTCAGATCCCACAGCAGACACCCCCACTCAGACCCCACAGCAGACACCCCCCACTCAGACCCGACAGCAGACACCCTTACTCAGACCCCACAGCAGACACCCCAACTCTGACCCCACAGCGGACACCCACCACTCAGACCCCACAGCAAACAGCCCCTACTCAGACCCCACAGCAAACACCCCCCACTCAGACCCCACAGCAGACACCCCAACTCAGACCCCACAGCAGACACCCCCCACTCAGATCCCACAGCAGACACGCCCACTCAGATCTGACAGCAG
>CAUYQU010054315.1:0-16816 GCA_963574635.1 Cheracebus regulus
TAGCATGGGGAGAAATGGCAGATATAGGTGAAGGGGAGGAAGGCAACAAATTACACTGCCACGTGTGTACCTATGCAACAATATTGTATGTTCTTCACATGTACCCCAAAACCTAAAATGCAATAAAAAAAAATAAAAAAATAAAAAAAATAAAAATAAATAAAAATAATAGCTAATAACTAAGGACTCAAATGTGCAGCATTTACTGTTAATGGTAATCAGTGTCAGATGCACAAGACGGGAGATGGCTGAGCAATCAAGAATTCAGAGAAGGCTCCAGGCAGAACCAGAGCAGGGCTTTACTTGAACAGAATGTAGTTAAAGCAGTGAAAAGAGACGCTTGGGAAGAGTCAAGCACAGACACCTGCTACAACTTGCTGTGTGCCCTAGGCAAAGCATTGCACTTATTTGATCTTATTCTGTCCCCATGAGATGGCTGTTAAAATATGATCCTCATTTTACAGATGAAGAAACTGGGCAGGGGGCAAAGAGACTAGATGTTTGTTCCATATCACACACTAGTGGGTATCAGTTCAACTCCAAATTTAAGACTAGACTCTTCCAAAAGGAAACTTCCAAAAGTTTTCTCTTGGCCAGGCATGATGGGTCATACCTGTAATCCCAGCACTTTGGGAGGCCAAGGCAGGCGGATCACTTGAAGTCAGAAGTTTGAGACCAGCCTGGTTAACATGGTGAAACCCCATCTCTACTAAAAATACAAAAATTAGCCGGGCATGATGGCATGCACCCGTAGTCCCAGCCACTCAGGAGGCTGAGGCACAAGAATCGCTTGAACCTGGAAGGAGGAGGTTGCAGTGAGCCAAGGTCACTCTGTTGCACTACAGCCCAAGGGACAGAGCAAGACTGTCTCAAAAAAAGTTTTAACTACTCTCTTTTTCTTTCCAAGTCATTCTTCTTACTGATGCTACTCTCAGTCCAAACAAACATCTGTTTCTTTTCTGATTTCCAATTTTCAGGGTGACTGGAGTTTTCGGGACAAAGAATGCTGCCTGCTGAAAGGTTCCTTGGAATTTTCCCATAGAGAACAATCTTTTGCCTGCCACCCGTAAATGTTTCTGTCTTTCCTTTTTTTTTTCTTTCTTTCCTTCATTCCACAAATATTTATTAAGTTCTTCTCAAGCACACAATATCCTAAACTTAATTTGTGTAAATATTGCTACAGCCCAGGTCACAATGGAATCTTAGACTGAGACACCACCTTCTATTTACACGGGCAACGTGCACTGATGTTGCCCTATTTGGCGAATACGGGATAAAGTATCCAAGAAACAGCCCAGACACGGAGAGCATATTTTCTGAGCCATCAGCATAATGAGGTTGAATGAGTCCTAAACCATGTCAGAAAATCTATATTTAACTCCCAACTTTGCTATTCATTCTGTCAACCTCAGAAAAGTCATCTGAACTCTTTATGCTACAGTTTCTTCAAGTATAAAACGGGACTCAGATCCCTCTCTTATGAACTTTACAGGGGTGTTGGGCGGCCTGAGGGATAACATAAGTGAAAATGGAGAAAGTGAAGGCCCCCACCTCCCCGAACCTGGTGACACAGATATGCCAAATGAGCCACTTCCCTGGTTTCCCAGACCTCATCAGCTCATGGCTGCTGGCCAACCTGCCAATTCGTTGACTTTACCATGCCCTGTTAATTGGTTCTGGGGAACCCAATCAGGGAAAGAAATTAATAGATGTAACTGTTTGAAGATAGCCCTATTCTCTGGAGAACGTCCTAAATGTCCCTCTGGGTTGATATCAGTGGAAGGACACCCTTCTCAGGCTTCTGTGTGGGGTAGGAAGAGCGTGCACCAGGATGCCTGTGAGACAAATGAGCTGGAAGCCTTACTTGCTGGATGTCAGTTTCCTTATTTGTAAAACGAAAAGGTGGTGCGTCTTACTTGGTGGTTTTTGAACAGTGCTTTCCAAGTGCTGTGTAGGGCCCACTCCAGGGTCACTGCCTGGGGAGAGGTAGTTTGGTGCAGGATATTTGGGAGTGTTTCCAGCTCTCTGATCCCAGAGTTACTCAGCTTTTACTTTCTTTATTTGTTTATGCTCCAGCTGTGATTTTATTTCAACCAAGGGTTACAAAGCTTTAAAAAAATTTTTTAAACCCAGGACCAAGTCATATCTAAATGCCCGACTTCATGGTTCTCTGATACAGTTACTGAGCGAGTTGTCTTTCTTTCATCTTCTTCCCTTGTCTATGTGCAAGGGGTTCAGTGCTCTGATCCCTCCCCAACCACTCCCAGCAGGAGGGTTGGAGCTCTGCCTCCTCGGGTTGTTGATTTCTGAGTCCTCAGCATTCCCCTCACCCTCTCCAGCTTGTCCTCAAACCTGCCAGTGTCTGTTTCAGGCAGCGAGGCTGTGAGGTGCCCTGGAGCTCTGTGTCCTTGGCTTCAGCACTCAAAGCCCATGCAGGGGAGGGCTCTGGGATACTGGGCTTCAAGGGGCTGATTCTACCGCTCACCATGACATTTGGGACTCCCAGGAGTCAGGTTTGGAGAAGGAAATGGAAGAGGGAAGGAAGCCCTGACCATGTCAGCCCTCACTGCAGTGAGCTTGTGTCTTACCTAAAAAAGCCTCCAGGTGCTCATGTGCCCTTACATGGACTTGTTCACCACGTCCCGCCAAGAGCATGCTGCCTTTGGTTTGTATTTTGGAGGGCTCAGTAGATTAAATGTTTGAAAGCCAAAATCCTTCCCAGTGCTGCATAGTCATTCATACTTTCTTCTCAATAAACAGTTGTCAGAGAATTTGATTAAATGAACCCCTGCGTACAGTCTACTTCAAAATAATAATCCCTGAGAAAGCCTGTTCCTCTGCATAATCTGTGTTTACATTTGGTTCTGGTCACGATGCTCTGCGTATACTTCCTGACAACATGGCATTTATGGGACAAGTGTCACTGGGGTAGAGCCATCACCTCATCCTGAGGAAGAGGTCCCAGGCTCAGCTGGAGTGACCTGGTGCTTGGGTTCCCCCAGACCAGGCCTTCTCCATGAAAGCCTTCCTTGGCAGTGGCCTTCCAGGAGAGGATCCCAGTGAAGAGAGCACTTGACTCTGAGCTAGAAAACATGGAATTTATCCTGCCTGGCCACTAACAAGCCCTTGGACTACCAAGAAATGGAAGAGATCATCCTCATAATCATAGATTTCTTGTCATTAGAGATGTTGAGGCAGAGATGGGTGGCCCTTGCTCAGAAATGCTGAGGACAGGAACCCATCAGTAGGTAAAAAGTTGGATCAGATATCCTGAAAGGTTCTTTTCAACTGAATGTTTCCAATTCTAGCCTCTTGTGCAGATCTACCTAGTGCACAGAATTGCTAAAATGTTTTAAAAAGATGTACATAAAAATATTTGACTATATAATATGGCAAGGAAATGTGAGAAATTGTGTTTAGTTATTAACTTGAAATCTGAGGTGATGATCTTATGTGCACTGCCACTGGGATCAAGCCCGCAAGTGACTCAACAGAACCATAGGGGAAACTGCCCTTTCCCTGGAGCAATTTGCTGAGATGTGTCAACTTCTAGCAGACTGTTCTTCTAGGGCTTAATATCTATACCAGTTCCACTTTGGATTCTGCTGGAGAAAAAGAAGTAGCAAAGCCAGCATAGCTCTGCCCAGTGCCCTTTCAACACTCATGTGGTTAAGGATACCAGCTCCTGTACTAGACCTTGAGCTCCACAAAAGCATAGCCATGTCCATTCCATTCTCTGCCAATGTAGTCATCATCCAGCCCCCAGGGTCTGGCACACAGTTCATGCTGAGTAAATATTTGTTGAATAAAAATAGAATACATTAAGAGAATTAAGGAATTAACCATAGGGTTCTGTCTCTGCAGATAGAAACTATTTAGAGATGTGAGAATTCATTTCACCTAGGTCTCCTCTTGCATGTTACCCTATCAGAAAGAGTATCCCTAGCCAGCCTATCTAAATCAAATCACCCCATATTTAAACTTTGTCCCTATATCCTGTCTGGTTTTTCTTTAATAATTAGTGCCATTTGATTAACATATATTTATTGTATATAATATATACACATATGTGTATTGTATATACATATACACACATGCATATACATACATGAGCTTGTATCTAAATATGTATATGTATATATGTCAGATATATGCATATATGTGTAAACACACATACATATAGATGTAAACATAGTATTTGGCTTGTTTGTTTTCCTATCTCCTTTCCCCCTACTAGAACGTAAGATTCATGAGAGTAGGCAGGCTGTTTTGTTCACTAATTGTCTTAGGTCATTTCTTGCTTCTATAAGAATATACTTCAAACTGGGTAATTTATAAGGAGCAGAAATTTATTTTTCATAGTTCTGCAAACTGGGAAGTCCAAGGTCAAGATGCAAGAAAGTTACTTGATCTCTCTGCTGCTTATATGGCGCCTTGAAGGCTGCAGCCCTCAGAAAGGAACACTATGTCCTCACATGGCAGAAGAGTAGGAGAAAGTGAACCCACTTTCACAAGCCCGTTATTCATAGCGGATGAATCCATTTATGAGGGTGAAATGGATTAGTCCCATCTCTAGATACAATTGCATTGGCAATTTCCAACACCTGGGTTTGGAAGGGAACAAAAGCATGTAAACCACTGCACTACTCATTCTTATATCCTAGAATGGGAGCTGGCATCTAGTTTTGGCTCAAAAAATATTTGTTGAATGGACAAATAAATAAAAAATGTTTATGAGAGAAAATGGACTTGCGTTGGGTGTAAGAACCTACAAACTGATCGTAATTTGGCTAAGCCCAGCAGGAGAGATAAAATCCTGCAAGTGAGGGGTGCAGGAAGATCAGAGTTAGTGAAAGGGAGAAAAGCAAGAGCCCAGTGGTTTAAAAATAATCTCTGTGCTTATCCATCATCATATGGGTGGCTATCAGTCATCAGTGGTTGTCCACTGTGGTTTCAGCCTCTGCCAGTAATGGCCACAACAGTCCCTATCACATGAGTTAGAGTGCTCAAGGACAATAGCTACTTACTGGGAGTCTACGGAAGGCTCCTCCAGCCAGGCTTCCCCAGAATTTGTGCTTTAAGAATATGATGATAGATTAATTAAAAACTAGCTACTAGCATCAGCATAGGCACCTTACTTCTTTGCAAATGACTTGCTTGCCCTGCCATCATTCTTCAGTTTTCTCCTTTGTTCTCACATCTACTAAAATATTAGTAATAATTACAGGGATATGATATAATTGGAATAGAGCCGAACTGATAGATCCGAGGCCTGGGTTTCAGTCATTCCTACATCATTAACTAGCTGGATGACCTCTATGGTTCTCAGTTTTTTTATTCATAAAAGGAGGTAATCGGTTTACATCAATTGTATGCACTTTAATTCTCAATTTAATCTTCAAATTGTAAAATATTTTTGTTCTTAATAAAGCCAACCTTTGATTTATAAATGGAGGCAATCCCTAAAGTCTGGCAGTTCAGTTGTGAAGAACCTACCTACAGTGTAATAAATGATGGTTAAACTCCCAGGCTAGCTAGTACAACTTACAAAGACTATTTGAAGCATAAGGTAGTTGAACTCTCATTCTGATAGTCCAGCAGTCTCCAGAATCACTGACTAGTGGGTGTCAAGTGCTGAATTTCTCTGAGCTTAGCCTTATGAGCCCTGAGCAGGGGGCTGGACACTGCCTGTTGGAACTGGGTTGAGGTTCCAGTGGCAGTGGGTCTTAGATCATCCATGTTAGAGAGGGTAAAGGCAGAGCAGAAGGGAAGCATGGAGTTCTCCCAAATGAAGGTTAGCACACTGGGGGAGACCCATAATCAAAAGAACAAAAATACTTTGCTTTCAGTTAGTGCTTTATTCCTTTGGAAATGCCTCTGCAATTTTTTTTTATCATCATAGTCAGTGCAGATGTCATTGCTTGGATCTGCGCTAAATGTTGTAAGGGATCTCCTCAAAAGATTTATAGTCCAGAAGGGAGGGCAGCAGCAAGTAACTGTACTATAAGCCTGACTGTGCTAAGCCCTATAGGATATACAGAATGAGTATCGTGGGAGCCCAGGGGACGGAGGGATAAATATCAGCATGAAGCTTTATGAAGGAGGGGGCATTAGAGATGGGTTTTGCCAAATGGAAACAAGGCAAGCAAGGGTAATATAGCAAATGGCTTTCCAGGGCACAAGGAACTGCACAACTCATGTCACAGCTATGTAGGATCTTTCACGATGTGAGTGGTTACTGTGACCACTGTATTTCCAGACATCAGATTGGAAGGACCAATTGGCCAAGCTGAGGAATTTGAATTCTATTCATGAATCAGAGTGGCCACAAAGACCTATAAGCATAAGAGATACATTCCATTCCAGTCTCCCTATTCTCCAGGTGCTTATAGATTAGGATAGTAAGGAGTGCGTGCACAGGAAGAGATGGGAAAAATATGAGTTAGCTCTCCTGGTATCACGTTTCTTTGTCAGCATGTAAGCCATTCTCATGCTCATTTCATATATAGGCAAATAGAGGAACAGAGACTTTGGTAAGTAAGTTGCCCCAAATCTCACATGTAGTAACCATAGAGCCAGAACAACAACTTGCACCTGCAAAATTACAAAATGGATGGTCTTTCTAATAAAATATATTCTGATCATGTCCATGAACCTCACTGAGGTTCTAGGAAGAGAGATGTATTCTGCTGCATCCGATGCCACCATGTGAGCCACAGCCATTGTTGGAATGTAAAGTGTTGATGTTGCAAATTACCTTTATAAAGAGCTGGAGTAATTATCTCCTGCTTCCTGCTCTCCCAAGTCCCTGAGGTTAGAATCTTAGCTTTGTGTGGCCCAGTTAAAAATCTCTTTTCTCTAGTTCTTTGGAACAGCTGTTGAAAGGACAAAGACCCCGTTTTAATGATAGAGTTTTTCTTGCCTAGCTGAAGTGATCACTAGTGAGCAGACACACAGCATTGCTAACCTCTCATCTCTGGGTGAAGTGTCTGTCTCCTTTCAAGCTGAAGGGGCACAGCATCCATAGCAAGGAAATCTAATTACATGGTGCATGTTCTAACTTAAGATGCTGTCGGTTGTAAAATTCTGGAGAAGCAGAAGCATTAGGATAGGCACTTACAGAGACCACTGTATCCTATAAGTGATGAGAAGAAGTGTGTCAGGGACCACTCTGGGAGATAATTAACCCAGAGCTCAGAGATTCCACAGGTTGGTTCTCAAACCATGGATTAACCTAGCCTTGAAAAGAGCCACTTGTCTAATTGCATCAGCCAGCTGCCATGTTGGTTACTATGTTGCAAAGAATGATGGTGTCATGATATTACAGATCTCTAGCATAGCAGTACTGACAGCTTCAAAGATCACCTCATCTGACCATATGGTTTTATATTTGAGGAAACAGAGAGAAATGAAGTGACTCACTGAAGGTCAAAAATATGACCCTCTGGGCATTTGAAGAACGTGGAACTTCCCTTGCATAAAAGGTGTGAGTTTCATTCAGTTCAATTCCATTTGTGTAGCTTTAACTCCTTTCCTCCTGAGCAACATGACTGAGCATTCAATAGGCAGGGGATAGAACTTCTATTTAACTAACGAACAAACTGAAGTCAGAGCACTCAGACATTATGCCCAGAATCACCAAGAGATCTAAGATTGTATTCTGGACAAGCAGGCAAGTCTCCTGATGTTGATGAGTCTTTGTAGGGCATTAAGTCATAAGCATTTGGCCATTTACTTGGGAAAAGTTTGTCCTGAGCCAGCTATGTTCTTTAATTATCTCCATGGCCAAGAGTATGCATTTGTGAGCCAGCTGACAAGTCAGAGTTATTCCATTTGGAGGAATATTAAGTAAAATTAAGCGGTTAATACACTACTGAGCATGGAAGCTTCAGCATTGAACACTAAACAGTTATCTTGATATATTTTGCTTCTCTTCCATCTATGGACATGATTGAATACTTAGTCTCCTCTTATGACTGGTAAAAGCTTTGAGAATTTGTTGTTACGGAAAATGAGCTATACAGTACATTGAAACTCACAAATTCCATGGCATTCCTCTTGGTGCCCTATTGCTACCTGGAGGAGCATGTGCAGTCTAGAAGATATGGGATAACAGATGCCCATGAGAAAATGAGCCACCATGGTGGTGGCTTGAGGGTTAAGAGAATGAGGTGTCGAGGTGCATTTGCAGAAGTCTCATGCCTGCCAGGGATACCCATACTTCAATCCATTTTTTTCTTCTCTTGCCAAATTTTCTGCTTTTCAGAAAATCCCTACAGCCAGCTTTTTATTTGGTTGTAGATATACACAAACAGGAAAACATCAAGATGGCCCAGTTGTATATGTGGGACCCTTGAGACTCCTTTCAGCTTGCACTAAGAGGGCAACTGCCATCTAGTTAATAAATGATGCCAGGTTGGGGGTTAGGCACTTTTGTGATTCTGGTTCCCCAGGCTCTTGTCACTCTGTCCTTCCCACTGATAAACAGGCTCTGGGATCAGTGAGTCAGATGTCATCCACAGCCTAGGGCTTGGTGTAGAATCAGCGCAGGGGGCTCTAGAAGAAATGGCTAGAGAGGGAAAATGACCTGTACTGTATTTAAGGCTTTCAAGATTAAAGTTTTTACTCCATCTTTAATCCAAAATTAAGAATAGTTGCATTTTAGAATTTATAACGGTGGAACTGAGTAGAACTGTGTACACCTTTTATCATACTAGCCATTTTATTATTTATTATATGCATGGGAAAACTGAGGCTCAGAGGAACAGTGAATGCACCAGGAACCAGGTTGCTTGATATGCTTTTCCTAGCATGCACCCTGGGCCTTGAGTTGCCTTTGCATTCCAGGAGTCAAATCTGCTAATATGGCAGGGGATGGGTTTAGTCAGAAGAAATCTAAAAATACACCATAGACCCTAGGAATGTTTCTATGCCACCTTGTCTGATTATTTAGTAAGAAATAGACTCCCAAAGTACATTACTCATCCCCCTCCCCCACCTTGGGGATAATTGATTCATCTAGATACCCCTTTAGCAAATCACCTCCTGTGTGGCATCAGATGTGTTCCCAGGTGGTTCAGAAGAGCATAGTCAACTTTCAAGACCAGGGAGAGCAGAGCAGGACGGCAGTCAGGATAGGTGTGCCCAGCTTAGGCAACTTCTTTTTCCTTCTTAAGCCTGTGTGAGTTTCTTTCTTTTCTTTTTTTTTTTTTCCAGAATGAGCTAAATTTTCCAGGGCCTGCTTAATGGCTGGGAAAGTTACTACAGTCCTGCCTGGATTTTTTTTTTTTTTTTAAACACAGCACTCAAGCTGTCGGGTACGTACCCATGAGGCAGTAACCGTAAAGCAGAGAGACAACTAAATCTTAGTTCCATCTCCAAAAATGTATGCTTTTTTTTTCACCCTGTAAATTCACACATAATAAAATACTTAAGGATTGCCTTTCATTTCCCCATATAAATACAGGGCTGCAAGGGAAGGAGATTGGGATTGAAGAGGAGAGGACAGGCTGTAGCCTGCACCAGAGCTGGGACGACTCAACTCGCAGACTCTCTGCAGAAAAACCAGGCTGGATAGTCAGGCTGCTTTTATGATGGGAGAAATGACTGTTTTTATAGCACACTAAATAAAATCTGCTTTTGGAGCTAGAAGTTTACTGCCAGAATAGGGAGGGCTGTTGTTTTTGTTTTCTGTTCTCCTACCCATTTCCCAAACCCTCCTTTTCAGCTGAGACAGGAAAGGAAGGTAGTGAGTTTTCAGGAGCTCTTAGAATGTCCATAGAAATAATATGATTTTAAAGATTATATTAAACATGATCCTAATTTATCTCTGCATCTCATGCTGATTTTACAGGGAGTACATTCAGCATTCTTGGCTTTCCCAAATCATTAGAAGAATTCTCTCAACTAAGCAATAACAACAGCAATAACCTGCATTTATATAGTTTTTTATGGTTTCCAAAATGTTTTCACATCCATTAGGACTTCAGGGCAGCCTGGAGAAGCAGGGTGATCCATTCTTTATTATAGAAAGAAGGAGTGATACCCAGAGGAGTGAGGTTACTTGCCCAAGGTCATGCCACTAATTAAGGGGTGAGTGAAAAATAAAAAGCAGATAAATAAAGAGCAAATGAAATTAAGACCTTCAGCTGGGAAGGGGGAAGTTGTTGGGGGCATTACAGTGAGGGCGAGGCTAGGCTCAGGCACCATTCTGAATCTAGATACTACATTTTATTTATTTGTGTTTTTGTTTGTTTGAGAGGAGGTCTCACTCTTGTCACTCAGGCCAGAATGCAGTGGCACTGTCATAGCTCACTGCAGCCTCAAACTCCTGAGTTCATGTGATCGTCCCATCTTGGCCTCCAGAAGTGCTGGGATTACAGGCATGAGCCGCTGTGCCTGGCCCGAATGTCAATATTACAAAAGGTGGTTTCTGTTGACCTACAGCTACACCATGCCTTTGTCTTTAAAAGACTTATGCCCAGTGCATAATTATCAAAGTCTGGAAGAAGAAAGGCCTAATACATCTAAAGCCTCCATAAGGCCACAGAAGAAAGCTTTTCCCTGCATGATTTTGTCTGATGGTTGGTGCTGCATCATCAGGAAGTGCCACAGAAAGATGTTTCCCTGACTGGGGATGCAATGTCCTCGTGGCATGACACAGTGGTCCCTCACAGGCCCTCCCAGCTTCCTTGTGCCCCAGCTCTTCTTGGATGCAGGGAATTTCTGAATGCCATCCCCAGAAGCACCTGTCCCGAAACATGGTTAACTAGTGGGTCAAAGAAGGAGGTCCTCAGAGCACCTGTCAGTAGAGCAGTGATTGGAAGGGCAGGTGTCTGAGAAGGGGCCTGCTTAAGAAGCAACCAAAATGATCCATGCCAAGCTGTCTAACCACAAATGGTCAAGTAACTGTGCAGGAGATAGTCAAGCCATCAAGCTAAGCAAAAACTTCAGGTTCAGGTCAGCCTTTCTTTGGAGGTTGGTTCATGAACCCAGCGCTATTGGGAAAGCTTCTGTAGGTAAGAAAGATGCAGCAAAGTGTGGGCTTGCAGGGTACCCAGAGGCTTTATGACAGTGCTTTTCACCTGTCTCCTGATGGGAGGAGGATACTATCAGGAAAAGTAGGAGGTGTAGCTTGAGATTGGAGACAGGAGACTGTGGATCCAGTTCTGGCCCTGATTATCCTTGTGAGTTTAAGCAATCCATTAGTCTTTTAAGATTTGATCTCTACATCCATAAAAGAGGGTCTCCAACACCTTCACAACTAAGATTTCATATATTTACAAAAGCACCATGCCTCGTCTATAGTGCCACTGATTATGTATGTTTGCTTAATGAATGATTCTCAGATGAAGAGACTCAGAGGCCTCAGGGTATGGCCTAATGTAGCTCTGCAGCCCACATTCAACCTTCCCTGTCACCATTCTATGACAGCAACTGCCCACAGACAGGCGCCAGTGCTGATCATCGAAAGTATGTGGTTCCTCTTGTCCCCATGACTTCATAGCATGTCAGCACCCCCACCCCAAAGCACCGCTTCAAGAACAGTACAATGTCTAGCTTTTTATATTTTGCTAGAGGAAAAGACAAAACTCTCTAAGACAAGGGGTAGAAGGTCTGGCCATTTCACAACTCCTGCATAATTTATGAACAATGTTAAGGTATCTGTACTCTAGGAAGACAGAGACGATTGAGGCCAAGCCATTTCACCCAGAATAACTGTAGGATCACAGCCAGTGAGTGTGTCCAATCAAAACGTGGCAGTAATCTGAGCCAGGTCTGGGCTGGCCTCTCCTTCAAACTAGTTATTGTCACTGTGGTTATCAGTGACCTCTCCTAGACCTGGCATCGCTGGTCAGGAATTTGAACTGGAACTGTTGTCAAAAGGGATGTGGGGATGACTAGGGGTAAATGGTGCAGCATCCAGTACCCGTGTTACTGGGTAACTGCATTTATGATGGGTGTTGATACTGGTAATTAATTTTTAAAAGGAGGCTACTAATAGCTGGCATTTGTTGAACACTTCCAATGTGTTCTGTGATAACATTTTTACCAACCTTGTCTTGTTTAATTCTTAATGCAACCCCATCAGGTAGGTAATATTGTTTTCCCCATTTGTTTTTCTTTTTTTAAACTGAGACTCACTCTGTTGCCCAGGCTGAAGAGCAGTGGAGCAATCTCAGCTCATTACAGCCTGCGCCTTCTGGGTTCAAGCAATTTTCCTGCTTTAGCCTCCCAAGTAGCTGGGATTACAGATGCAAACCACCACCCCCAGCTAATTATTTTTAATTTTTAGTAGAGATGGGATTTCACCATGTTGGCCAGGCTGGTCTGAAACTCCTGACCTAAAGTGATCTGCCCTCCTCAGCCCCCCAAAATACTGGGATTACAGGCATGAGCTGCTGTGCCTAGCCTGTTTTTCCCATTTTTGAAGTAGAGAAGATAAGTGACAAGTCTTAGGTCACACAGGTAGTAAGAGGCAAAGTTGGGATTTGAACTTGTTTTTGAGATTTCAGAGTTTGAATGCCCTCCCAGGATTTCCCACTGGGTAGACACTAGGTACTGGTCAAAGTGCTTTACACAGATTATTTGATTCACTTCTTGACCTCACCTTAAGGGTAACTATATTATTTTCCTCATTTTACAGATAGGGAAAGTGGGACACAGAGGTAAAGCAACTTGCCCAAGGACACACAGCTAGTAATATTTGGACTCATCTCAGATTTGACCCCATTCATGCTGGCTCAAGAGTCTGTGCTCCTAACTGCTATACACTTCTGCCCCATTTCCGCTTCTTCAGGGCAGCCTGGAGAAGCAGGGTGATCCATTCTTTATTATAGAAAGAAGGAGTGATACCCAGAGGAGTGAGGTTACTTGAATAACCTCTCAGATCCCTTGCCATCCCTTCTATCTTTACAGAATAAAGATAGAAGACAGTCCACAAGTGACACATTATCTTCAACAGGAAGCCTCCTAGAAGAAAATTCAGGAGCACGGATTAAATAGGAGATTCCGAAGGCAGCGGACATGGGTTGACGTGAGGACCCACATGACCACTGCGCCTCTGGCACTGTGATGGGAAGCCATCAGGACATGAACTTGTTCTGGTAGCACTATAGGGAGGAGTGGGAATCCAAGGCTCAGCCCCCACCCAAGGCCAGCCTCTCATCCTGGCTCTGCTCACCGGCCTCCGTGCAGACGCTTCTTCTTTCAGAGGGGACTCGGGCTAAATGAGTGAGGCACCAAATGCTCGCAGTTTGCAGTGTTTATGGGAAGCTTAAAAGCTGGAATTTTAGATGGATTCAGCATCTTCTTGACATTTTAAACGTGATTTATAAACAACAGTTATTTTAGCCCTAATGGCAAAAAGCACCAGTTTGGCAGTAAAAAGCATTTATAAAAAGGAAAAAAGGGAAACATGAGGTAAAGAAGAAAAGGATGCTTCTTTTCCTCTGCCCTCTCCCGGCTCTTTTTTTCTTTTTCCTCTAATACCCACGGGCTAAGTATAGTCTTTGTGCATAATCTTGGAACCCTCTCCTGCTTCTGCCTGCACTCTGTCTCTCACTGGTCTCCCTCTACCCACTCCACCCTGGAACAAAGCTGGACAATTCCAGACCTCCTTCCACGTAGAAACCCTTGCATTACCGTGTTGACCAAACTTGACTGAAGTAAGAGGCTCTCTAGAAGTACCTGTTAAAAACATCAGAGTCCTAGGCCCCAGCCCGGAACCATGACTCCACTTGTGCAGAAGGGAGGCCTCATGAGCTGTGTATTTAGCAGAGGCCACTGATGATTCTTAACCATAAGCAAGCCTGGGAAATGACTTTCGGCCTGTTAATGACCCTCTCTATTCATTTAACTTTCTCCAGGAGGCAGGCTTCTCAGATCCCTTGCCATGCATGCCCTTGCCTCTCAAGGGGCTACAGGTTTTTACAGATAGGACATTCACATATGAATGTTCCACCACACTAATTTTGCCACTTCATTGTAAGCTACCGATTCTCAAAGAGGAGACAAGAAGGTGTTAACGTTTCTTTCTTTTTTGAGAGGAGTAGAATGGAGAACAAAGCCTCAGTGAAGAATAGCTAAAACATTTTGAAAACTGAAATGTTGCTCAGTGTAATTCTTCTCCGTCAGGATGAGTCTGCAGTTGTCACTCAATGCTTTCCTACTGCAGAATGTATCTGAATCAGGATGGCATGCTAATTTTGGCTTCATGCCCCTGGAGCAGCATCCTCCAGTCTGGGGTTCCCAGGACCCCACTGGAGGCCTTCAGATGCCTGAGCAGGGAGGGTAGAGGCTGCTGCTGGAACAGACGGAGCCGTGGTGCTGTAGTGCGACGCTGGGTGGCAGGTTCTCGGCACCTGAACAGTGCGATCTGGAACCCTCCGCGTCCCTCTTGGAAGGATGCAGGGATGCCACTGTGTTCCAATTAGCCCCTCCACGCCTGCCCCTTGGCGGTCTCCGAAGTGCTCGCCTTGCAGCTCCACACTAATTTACCTCACTCTTTCTGTAAGTTTTCTGAAGTCAGCTTCCAGCTCTACTGCTGAGAGGCTGTTTTTTTATTTGTAAGTCACATAATCGCAAGTCCAGTTTTTATAATTTTTTCCACACATTTCTCGGCCACCAGAGGTCTGCTAAAAACAGTCATAGGAGGGGGTGCGGGGAAGTCTCTTCCGGGGTACATTTGCTCTGAGTTACAGTGACCTAGTTCTTGGATGTCAGGCAACACAGAAAGGGACGCCTGTCTCCCCTGCTGGCCAGAGTTATCCAAGGGCAGGCAGATAGACTCCAGCTCTAAACAGGAAAGCGATACCTAAGAGGTAGAATGAGGAAATCTGTGCAGAAGTGAGCTCTCTGTGATTGCGTATTGTCAGGTAGCTCCAAGGGGCGCTGTGTGGGAAGATCTTGTGCTCTGATCAGGCTAGGTTGGGAGTAGAAAGCGGTGAGAGGCGGCAGCCAAGACAGTGAATAGAATGAATAAGATTGCAAGAAATGACCATCTGAGTTTAAACGAGGCACTTCCTGTTGAATGTCTCCACCCTATACGCTATTTCTGCTGGATGTTGTTTTCAGAAAAGCAGTTTGCTGAAAAGTATCAAAATATAATAGCTATATTTATATAATGCCTACTAGGGACCAAGAACTCTGTTAAATACTTGACACTCTTCAACTTCTAATGCTTTCAACTTCCCCTTTAAGGTAGGTACTACTGCTAGTTTCTAGATGAGGAAGCTCAGGTATAAGAGGTCATATGACATGTCCAGTTAATGGTATATAGAGCTGAGATTCCATCCCGGGCACAGAACCTGACTCTCCCCAACAGGGGCAGTGGGTCCTTGGCACCTGAATAGTGCCATCTAGTGCAGCCTTTCAGCCACTCCTTAGAGCTCAGGAACAGTGAGTCTAGTCCAGGTCTTAGGAGAAGGCCAGCACATCTCAGATGCTAGTCCTTGGACTCCACCTGGGAGCTTGTTAGAAATGCACACTTGCAGCCATCTCAGACTTCCAAAATCAGAATCTGCGGTTCAGCAGAACCCCCCAGGTGACTCTTGTGCAATCTGAATGTGAGCAGTTCTCACTCCACTGTTTGGTCTGGCTCTTTCCTCTCCATTCCAATCTTCCTCTCTTTCTCCCACTCCCATAGTTGAATGTGGAGGGGGAAGAGAACAATGAACAGACTAAAATGTAAAATGATCTCTCATGTTCTTATCGTTTTGACACATTCCTCTCACCTCCAGATATTCTGGTTCGTCCTCAGCAAAGTCCTGATCTGTGCTGACCGGGAAAGGGACTCCACTAATTGGAAGGGTGGTGGGGGCGGGGGGAGGGGGAACAGGGGAGGGAGGTGAGGGGGCACACACCATGGTCAGGACCACTCTGGACCAAGCCAGGTCCCAGGTCCCTGCGTTCCTCGATGCCATCACTCCCTGCTGTCTGGCCCCATACCCCATTGGCTTTCCTCCTCTGGGGAGGATAACAAAGGCTGGCTCCCCCACCAGGAGCGTCCCTAGACGTCCCTGAACGTGACAGTCCCTCCAGCCACTGCCGATGTTATTAATTTTTAAAACAAACTTCCTGATTGAGGTTCTGGCTGCCTCTAAATTGTCTCTACAAGGAGACTGTGTACTAATTAACCCATAGAAACAATCAATGATGTACCTTTTTCAAGTTTCAGGGTGATTAGAATATGAAAATGAAGAGCACAATGGTGCAGATGTTTTAAAATCACAGCAGACAGCAATTAGTGACACGGAAACCAGCTGCTTATCTCTCCAGATAAAGCCTCTTAATAGGGAATTACACTGGAGGAGCCATTACCCAGATGGATCTCACATGATTTACAGAGGAGGCGGGGCAGTGTTAACTTTGATTTGTGAGCCAGGTTCTTGTCAAGCCTCCTTCCTTACCTCGGAGGAAGGTGAATTTGTGGCTGGGGTGGAGAGGAGCTTCACCTTTCTATCTGCTGGCCCAGGTTAGGGACACCACTGGGAGGAGGAGAGGAGAGAACAATGGTGTTTGCAGAAGCCACCAGCACTTCCTGATTCAGGCTCTATTGTTTTGAGATCAACTCAGTCAGCTGTCTCTGTGCAGAGGAGAGAGTGAGGACCTGGGAAGGGGAAACAATGAGTAACTTGCAGGCTGCCCTAGGTTTCACTGGAAAGAAAAGGCCCCTGCTTTCTGCTGCTTGGCTTTGGTGTGTGTGTGTGTGTGTGTGTGTGTGTGTGTGTGTGTGTGTGTGTGTGTGTGTGTGTGTGTGTGTGTGTGTGTGAGAGATAGTGATTAGAGAGAAATATTTTTTGTATGTATTTAATAT
>CAUYQU010054319.1:0-36971 GCA_963574635.1 Cheracebus regulus
GGTGGGTGGTGCAGGTTTATAATTTGAACCGGGGAGGGGACAGGGATGCTGCATGTATCTGTAAACATGCCACGGCACTCCACCCCATTGACACACTAATACTTCCCCAAAAAAAAAAAAAAAAAAAAAAAAAAAAAAAAGAAGAACATCCCAAGGACAGGCATAGTAAGAGGAAGGAAACAGAAACTACCAGTCTTCCTGAGGCCTGAGAATCAGATGTCCTTGACTATCTTATGATGCATTCTATGGTCAATGTAGTCACAGGCCAGTTCAGATATAAGGAGAGGGGAAAAAACACTTCTTAAAGTGAAGAGCAGCATATATGTGTGTGTGTATATATATATATGTGTGTGTGTGTGTGTAATTCCTCCCCTCCACATATATATGTGTTTGTGTGTATATATATGTGTATGTGTGTGTACATGCATATATATATATATATATATATATATATATATACTACATACACATGTACATATACACTACACACACACATACACATATATATGCGGAGGGGAGGAATTACTCAGGGCTACCATACTGTTTAGAGATCGCACTTTGGGGTCTCCCATTAGGAAATTTACTAAATCCCCAGAGGCAGAGGGGTAGTTCAGGCACTCTCAAATTCCTGGATCTGTAACCCTTGTTTTGTTTTTTTAAAAAAATATTTTTAATTTAAAAATTATGTAAGATAAAAATTACATAAGAAACTGATGTTCGTTATAGAAAAAATAGAAAATACAGTTAAGCACAAAAAAGAAACTATCAAGCCAATATCCCGAGATAATCACCGTATATTTTTGGTAGATAACACCCTGGAATTTATTCTATGCAAAAGTAATACATTTTTAAAAAGTGAAACTACTCTGTACATACTGTTTTGGAACTTACTGTTTGCACTTAAAATTACAGTTGGAACATCTTTTCATGACAATATAGAATTACATCATTAGTTTGAAGTTTGCATAGTGTTTTATTGTATATATACATACCAACCAAGATTCTTAATTGTGACAACAGAAGCCAATACTGGTTAAGTTGGACAGCCAAAACAAATTTTTTGGAAGTATTTTGGATAGCCCACAGAATCTATCATGTGTTAGTTAAGTGTTCTATTACCTATTGTAGTATAACAATTCACCAAACTTAGGTAGAGTAAAACAACCACCACTTCATTATGCTCATAAATTCTGTGTGTGAGAAATTCTGACAGGGCAGAGCAGGGATGACGCCACAATGTCTGGGACCTTAGTGAGAAAAACTCAAACTTGGAATGACATGCCAGGCTGGGACATGGGGAGAGGGAATGGAATCATCTGGAAGCTTCATCCACATGTTTAGGGCCCTGGGCTGGGATAACCTGAGCCCTGGGCTGAGCTGGGACTCCTGTAGCTTGGGCTTCCTCACAGTATGGCAGCCTCTGCATGTCTAACTTCCTTTTCTTTCTTTTTTCCTTTTTGAGATGGAATTTTTGCTCTTGTTGCCAAGGCTGCAGTGGCACAATCTCAGCTCACTGCAACCTCTACCTTCCAGGTTCAAGCAATTCTCCTGCCTTGGACTGCTAATCAGCTGAGATTAGAGGCAACCACCACCATGCCTGGCTAATTTTTGTATTTTTTAGTGGAGACAGGGTTTCACTATGTTGGCCAGGCTGGTTTCAAACTCCTGACCTCAAGTAATCCACCCACCTCAGCCTCCCAAAGTGCTGGGATTACAGGTGTGCATCACTGTACCCAGACTGGGTTGTCGAACTTCTTTTTTTTTTTTAGGTATGGGGTTTCTCCATGTTGGTCAGGCTGGTCTTGAACTCCCAACCTCAGGTGATCTGCCCGCCTTAGCCTCCCAAAGTGCTGGGATTACAGGCGTGAGCCACCGTGCCCGGCCATGTTGTCGAACTTCTTACAAAAGGCTGCTTGGTGTTCTAGAGGCTAACATTCCATCAAACAGAAAGGATGATATGTGGCCTTTCATGACCTAGCCTTGGAAGTTAAATAGGGTCACTTTCACCATATTACATTGATCCAAGTGGTCATAATTCTGCTCAGATACTAAGGGAGGAGACATAGACTCCATTTCTAAATGGAAGGAGTGCCAAAGAATTTGTGGCCATGCTTTAAAATCACAAGTAGGGTAAGGTAAGCTGCTGTCACAAAGAGACCCCAACCTAGAGTGGTTTAATGAATACACTTTCTTTCTTTCACACATCATAGTTCCAACGTGTGTCTCTCACATGTCACAGTTCTCATAGTCTAGCTTGGTGGCTCTGGGAAGGTGGCTCTGTTCCACCAGACATCGATGTCCATGTCCCTGGAAGCTAGGCTCTACTACCAACATGGCAATCTTGAAAGTCACTCACGGTTCCTTTGTCTTTGTGGGCAAAGCCTTAGGCAGGAGCATCTCACTGAACCACACTCAGCTCACATGCCTGTACCTTGCCTGCTAGGGAGCAGGGAGTGAGTATATCTGCTTTCTTCCTGATTCTGTAGTGAAAAGCAGGAGAGCTTCCCTACCTTGGAATTTCCCCCTAAGAGGAATGATGATTAGATAATTGATACTTTAATAAGCAGCTAATATCCAGCAGAATATGGAGGTATCATGTCCCAACATTCCATCCCCTATTTTTTTTTTTTTTTTTAGACAGAGTCTTGATCTGTCGCCCAGGCTGGGTGCAGTGGTGCAATCTTGGCTCACTATAACCTCCGCCTCCCGGGTTCAAGCGATTCTCCTGCCTCAGCCTCCTGAGTAGCTGAGATTACAGGCATGTGCCACCACGCCTGGTTGTTTTGTATTTTTAGTAGAGATGGGGTTTTACCATGTTGGTCCGGCTGGTCTGGAACTCCTGACCTCGTGATCCACCCACCTTGGCCTCCCGAAGTGCTGGGATTACAGGTGTGAGCCACCACACCCAGCCACCATCCCCTATCATTACATATTAAGTTTGTAACATGCTATTGATAACATGCTATTTGTACTGTTGCAAGGAGCATTTTTCTATAAATATCTTTTAACACTTGCAAGGTTTTTTTCCTTTAAGGTAAATTCTAAGGAGTCATGTCATAGTTTCTGATTTATGCATCTAGTCTTGTAGGATCCTGTTAAAGACACCATACACACACACACACACACACACACACACACACACACACCCGTTTTAAAAACCAGGATGGCAACTCAGGAATTTGTATGAGCCTGGGAGAGAGAGTGGAGAGAGCCAGCATTCACTTTCTTTTCCTGAGACAGTCTCGCTCTGTTGCCCAGGCTGTAGTGCAGTGGCACAATCTCGGCTCACTGCAACCTCCACCTCCCAGCTTCAAGTGATTCTTCTGCCTCAGCCTCCAGAGTAGCTGGGATTACAGGCAATGGCCACCACGTCCAGCTAATTTTTGTATTTTTTCAATAAAGACAGGGTTTTACCATGTTGGCCGGGCTGGTCTCGAGTTCCTGACCTGAAGTGATCCACCCACCTCAGCCTCCCAAAGTGCTTGGATTACAGGCATGAGCCACTGCACCCAGCCAGCATGTACTTCCAAGGGTGATCCCAGGCTTACGGTGTTGGAGTGTCCATGATCACGACCCACCCCTGTTTATGAAGAGCTGTGAGAAGGGCTTTAAATATGCTGTCTCTAATCTTTACATAAATCTGATGAGGAAGGCATTACTTTCATTAGGTGGATGGAGAAGCTGAGTTTCTAAGCGATTAAGTAACTGGTTCAAGACCCTAGAGCTACAACTGAATTCCAAATCCATCTGTGCTTTGCACTTTATTTTTTGAGACACAGTCTCCCACTTCCTCCCTCTTAGAACACTTGCTCTTTGGATACTGGTGCTCAAAGCCCGGCTGCTATATTGTGGGAAGCTCAAGCCACACAAAGAAGCCAGGTGGAGACATTTCAGTCAACAGACCTAGTTAAGCTCCCAGTGAACAGCCAGCCATCTCAATAAGTCATGTAGGACTTCTCAGCACAGTTCAGCTCCCCTATGGCTGCAGCCCCGGCTGACATCACGTGGAGCAGAATTGCTCAGTCAAGCTTGGCCAATCCCAACAGTGGTCAAAGTGAAGACGATGGTGGTTGTTTTAAGTTACTATGTTTTGACAAGATTTGTTACACAGCAATGGATCACCAAAATGGGGAAGCTATTCATTCTTGGATAAGTCCCAGCAAAACCTGAAGAGGGGGTTCCTTCCCTGGGGGAGTGGCTGGACTAGGGGACCTTCATGGCCTTGATGACTTCATTGCACAAGGCTGGGTCTGTGTATGATGCTTTTTCTTGTTCCCTGCCCCAGCGGGGAACAACTACGTTGAGTCATAAGGCTCGGAGGAGAAACTGTGCATGAATGAGTTAACAGAAATCTCGGCAAGATTCCCAAAGTAAATAATGTTGATTCTCAGCACAAAGGAAGCATTGCCTAATGCTGCTTAAACTCATATTAACAGTCATTGCTTTATGACTGGTTTGCTATATTTGGAATTTTCCAATTTCAAAAAAGTAGCCATAATAAGCATCATTAGAAAAAATAACGGCATTTAGAAATGCTAAACACTGGCTGGGTGTGGTGGCTAATGGTTGTAATCCCAGCACTTTGGGAGGCTAAGGTGGGCAGGTCATGATATCAGGAGATCGAGACCATCCTGGCCAACATGGCGAAACTCTGTCTCTACTAAAAATGCAAAAATTAGCTGGGCGTGGTGGTGCATGCCTTTAGTCCCAGCTGCTTGGGAGGCTGAGGCAGAAGAATCGCTTGAACTCAGGAGGCAGAGGTTGCAGTGAGCTGACATCGCACCACTGCACTCCAGCCTGGTGACAGAGTGAGACTCTGTCTCAAAAAAAAAGGCTGGGTGTGGTGGCTTACACCTGTAATCCCAGCACTTTGGGAGGCAGAGGTGGGCAGATCACCTGAGGTCAGGAGTTCGAGACCAACCTTGCCAGCATGGTGAAACCCCATCTCTACTAAAATTATGAAAATTAGCTAGGTGTGTCCCAGGCAGGTGGTGGGCACCTATAATTCCAGCTACTCAGGAGGCTGAGGCAGGAGAATCGCTTGAATCCGAGAGATGGAGGTTGCAGTGAGCCTAGATAGTGCCACTGCATTCCAGCCTGGGCGACAAGAACAAACCATCTCAATAAATAAATACATAAATAAATAAAGCTAAACAACACTGTACACAGTGTCTGAGGGGCATGAGAGGGTCCTTTTCCTTCAGGACTGGTCTTCACAGTCCTGTGCACAGGGAGTGGTGCCAAGATGATCTTGAGGTAGCCCCAGTTGGCACCTGGATCCAAAAGTAAATCCAGCTTCTCCCTCCCATTCAGAGAGCAGTGAAGGGTGTTCACAAGGACACAGAGGTGGTGGCGTTCTGGTCTTCATCAGCCTCCCTCATTTACTCGTCCTTTACCATTAGTGGTGCTCAGATTTTAGGGTATCAGTATCATCTGGGAAGTATGTAAAAAATGCAAATCTCAGCTTCACCCTAAGAAGATTCCCATACTGTAAGTCTGGAGTAGGGTCCCAGAATTTCTTTAAAAAATTTTTTTTTCTTTTGAGATGGAGTCTTGCTCTGTCACCAGGCTAGAGTGCAGTGGCACAATCTTGGCTCACTGCAGCTTCTGCCTCCTGGGTTGAACGATTCTCCTGCCTCAGCCTCCTGAGTAGCTGGGACTACAGACACGTGCCACCATGCTTGGCTAATTTTTGTACTTTTAGTAGAGACAGGGTTTCACCATGTTGGCCAGGATGGTCTCAATCTCTTGACCTCATGATCCGCCAGCCTTGGCCTCCGAAAATGCTGGGATTACAGGCATGAGCTACTGTGCCTGGCTTTTTTTCCCCCCACAATTTTATATATTTATTTATTTAGCTTTTTTGAGACAAGTTCTCACTGTTGGCCAGGCTGGAGTGTGGCGGTGTGATAATGGCTCACTGCAGCCTCAACCTCCCAGGCTCAAGTGATCCTCTCACCTCACCCTCCTGAGTAGCTGGGACCACAGGTATGTGCCACCATGCCTGGCTAATTTTTAAAAAATTTTTGTAAAGATAAGGTCTCGTCACATTGCCTAGTTTGGTCTGGATCTCCTGGGCTCAAGTGATTCACCCATCCTGGCTTCCCAAAGTGCTGGGATTACAGGCGCAAGCCACTGCACCCAGCCCAGAATTTTCATTTTAACAATAACCAAGTGATTTCTTCTGAAAGTAGGCCCCATGCCACAGCTTGAGGAGCACTGTAACGTCAAATGGAATACAGATGGGAAGAACCTTCTTCAAGCTATACCTACTTCCAGGGACCAGGTGGATGGACCTTAGAGAAGGAGAAGGAGAAAATAGGGTCTTCAGATTCCATTCAGGGAAGAATCCAGCAAACCCATTTGCAGCAAGTGGTTTTTAAATTATGCCCTTGGAATCCTAGAAGAGTCTTCAGAAGTGCTATCACCTTTACCCCAGCAGTTTCTTTTAATCTGTTTTATTATAGTGAGTTTCCAAGAAAGATTTCATTAGAAGAAAAGGTTTGATTACGAAGTGGCCTCCCTGCTTTAGGAAATTCTCCTTTTGGCAATGATGTGGGGCAATTGGAACCCCCTTATATTGCTGGTGGGAATGTAAAATGATGCAGACACTATGGCAAACAGTTGGGAGGTTTCTCATAAGTTAAATATAGAATTACCCTATGACCCCCAATTCTACTTCTGGGTTTATACTCAAAATAATTAAAAACAGGTATTCAATTGCAAACTTGTAATGTGGCTGGGCATGGTGGCTCACGCTTGTAATCCCAGCCTTTTGGGAGGCTGAGGTGGGCGAATCACCTGAGGTCAGGAGTTCGAGGCTAGCCTGGCCAACATGGTGAAACCCTGTCTCTACTAAAAAATAAAAAAAAAAAATTAGGCAGGTGTGGTGGCATGCGCCTGTTGTCCCAGATACTTGGGAGGCTGAGGAAGGAGAATTGCTTGAACTGGGAGGCAGAGGTTGCAGTGAGCCGAGATTGCACGACTACACTTCAGTCTGAGTGACAGAGTGAGAGTCTGTCGAAAAAAAAAATAAGGAAAACTTGTAATGTTCATAGTAGCACTATTCACAGTAGCCAAAAGATGGAAACAACCCAAATGTTCATCAGCTGATAAATAGATGAAGAAAATGTATCTTTCGCTACAATAAAGAGTTATTCAGCCATTAAAAAGGAATGAAGTACTGATACATGCTATATTGTGGAATGAGTACTGTAGCATGAAACAGTGTATTAAGTGGAAGGAGTCAGACACAATAGGCCACATATTGTATGATGCCATTTATACAAAACATCCAGAATAGGCAAATTCATAGAGGCAGAAAGCCACCCAGTGGTTGCCAGGGTCAGGGGGAGGGGTGATGGGGAGTGACTACTTCATGGGTATAGGGTATCTTTTTGGGATGATTAAATGTCCTGGAACTAAGTAGTGATAATGGTCAGACAACATTGTGAATTTACTTAATGTCGGTAATATTTTACCACGATTTAAAAAAAAACAAAACAAAACCCTAATAGATCTAGAACAACTGTGTGGTCGCTCACGCCTGTACTCTCAACACTTTG
This sequence comes from Cheracebus regulus, assembly GCA_963574635.1. Lineage (NCBI taxonomy): Eukaryota > Metazoa > Chordata > Mammalia > Primates > Pitheciidae > Cheracebus > Cheracebus regulus. The sequence goes on from CAUYQU010054319.1 coordinate 7,566, forward strand.
GGAGGCTGAGGTGGGTGGATTGTGTGAGTCCAGGAGTTTGAGAGCAGCCCAGGCATCATGGAGAAACTCTGTCTCTACTAACGAAAGAAAGAAAGAAAGAAAAAAAGAAAGAAAAGAAAGAAAGAAAGAAAAAGAAAAAAAATAAAGAAAGAAGAGAGAGAGAGGAAGGAATGGAGGAAAGGAGGAAGGAAGGAAGGGAGGAATGGAGGAAGGGAGGGAGGGAGGAAGGGAGGAAGGGAGGGAGGGAGGGAGGAAGGGAGGGAGAAAGGAAATGACCTGGCAAGATCACCCAGTCTGTTAGAGGTGAGGCTAGGACTGCTGACTCGGTAGCCCACCATAGCAGTCTGCCTCTCTTCCTCAAAAGCCCCTCCACAGGAACCCCTACCAAAAAAACACGGCAACAACTAAGCTTCAGGGGCATGCAGAGGCCTGTGCTGCACGCCACTCCATCGTTTCTGTAAAGGTCTCCTGCCTCCCAGGCAAAGGTCCACCCTACCCACCCATAAAGCAGTTGGCCAGCCTGTCTTCTGCTGTCTCCGCTGCCTGTTCCCTGCAAGTATGTTGAATGAGAGGCGAACCCGCGTCTAGCTTCATATTTAAGTAAATCTTCCCAAGGGCCTCACCCACAGCTGCAGCTGTCAGAGCGGGTTGATAAGGGCTGGGTGGATCGGATTCTTTACATTGCAGACATTGCTCAGTTTCCCAAACTGCAACTGAGCAGATAGTCTGGAAGAGCTGGTGATGGTCCCAGGAATGGCTGGGATTAATCCTTGCCATATACATTTGTGGGCAGTTGGCTCTTCTCTCTGACTAGGACCATATACATCTGTCACATATAGTAGATGCTTAATAAAGATTCATCAGTGCCTGTGGTTTTTGACTTGGAGTCATCCTGGGAATGTCTTCTTCATTCTAGTTAAAAGAGTTCAGGAAAAGACCTGTTTTCTCAGGGGTCCTGAGACTAAAAGACTCAGGATAAGACTGTATGAGAAGTGAGAGTCGTTTTACCTGGTCAGTTTCTGAGATAGGATGATTGACCATTCTGAGAGGTGGCAGCAGAAAGGAATAGCTCATTCACATGTGTATTACAGGTGAACTTTGGAGCCCAGATCTTCTGGAAGTTTGCAGAGTCCCTTCCTCAGAGTCTAAGGGTTTTGCTAAGGCTTTTTGGTCTGCCCCAGACCCTGACCTTTCCTTGTATCTCTCAGTTACAGTCTCAAAACATATCATGGGTCTTTTAAGTTCATTAACATACATACAGAAGGGCAATAGCAGGACCCAAGAAAGCCAGCTCTCTTGAAATTCACCGAACTCAGCAGCTGAGAGGCCTGGCTGAGATGGGAAAGCCGGCTCTGCTCACTTGTGTTCAGGGCCTGCTTCAGGACGGGAATGTGAAGAGAGAATTCTCTCTGTCCTGGCAGATGACACTCTTCTCTCAGCCTCAGAAGACTGCTAACACCATGAACTTGGAGGTTTGCTTCACTAGGAGCAGGTGAAGGGGGACGCTGTGGAAGGCTGAAGTTTCTTAAGTTACCATTTAGACCGAAGCAGAAAAGGAGAGAATTTCTACAGTGCAGTGACTGAGGGTGAAAGCAAAGTTGAGGATGACCTTGGTGCTTGTCTGTGGTTTTACCACCACATGGACAGATGCCTCACTTCCTGATGCAGCCTTTCTCAGCTGGATGGTCTCCCAGGAACAAGAGATTTAGGAAACACTGCAGATTCCGTCTTTCATTGGATATTTCAAAGTGTACAACTATGTTCAATGCTCTGAGAGGTCCTACATTAAAGGAACCTGCTTTGGGCCGGGAGCGGTGGCTTATGTCTGTAATCCCAGCACTTTGGGGGGCCGAGGCAGGTGGATGGCCTGAGGTCAGGAGTTCAAGACCAGCCTGACCAATATGGTGAAACCCGTCTTTACTAAAAATACAAAACTTAGCCAGCCATAGTGGTGTGGGCCTGTAGTCTCAGCTACTTGGGAGGCTGAGGCAGGAGAATCACTTGAACCCAGGAGGTGGAGGTTGCAGTGAGCCAAGATCGTGTCACTGCACTCCAGCCTGGACGACAGAGTGACAAAGACAAACAAACAAACAAACCTGCTTTGGTGTTATTTAAAACAATGTTTCCAAAAGTTATTTAATCCCAGCATTTCTTTTGCCCCTTCATAACAATTCATACTATGCGAGAGCTAAGTTTCTAAGAATACACTTGGGAAATGCTGCCCTAATGCCCAGTGACTTGGTTCTGGCCCTTTATGTCTTGCAGTGTGCAGTGACGGTTATTTGGGCACACAATGATCCTGCTGTGGTCATCCAGGAAATACAGTCATTTATTGTACCTGTCAGACTCTTTTCCAAAGTGAGATTTTGTTATTTTTATTATTATTTGAGACAGAGTCTTGCTGGAATGCAATGGCACAATCTCAGCTCACTGCAACCTCTGCTTCCGGGGTTCAAGTGATTCTCCTGCCTTAGCCTCCCGAGTAGCTGGGATTACAGGCACCTGCCACCATGTCCAGCTAATTTTTTGTATTTTTAGTAGAGACAGGGTTTCACCCTGTTGGCCAGGCTGGTCTCGATCTCCTGACCTCCCAAAGTGCTGGGATTACAGGCGTGAGCCACCACGCCTGGCCGAGATGTTGTTATTGTTTTCCACACCAACAAAGGGCATCACTGACATTTACTGAGCATCGTGCACTAGGAGCTTTTCATATGTTATTTCAGTAATCCTCCCCTCAACTCTATTATCCCCATTTTACAGATGAGGAAGTTGAGACCCAGAGAGGTGACATAAGGACTTCACTGAGATATGTATCTGGCAGAGCCAGGATTCAGGTTGAGGATTCTGAGGCTCCACACTGATTTTCTCTCCTCTGTATCTTGCCACCTCACTAACAAATGGCATTTTCATGGTGTGATTTTCGGAGTGTCCGATTTCTGTTCTGTCTGCTCTTGGGGAATCCCAGCAAGTCCCAGGAGGAATTTGTTTGGACTTAAGTGAGACATTCTAATGTAGAGGCCACAGAGGCAGCTGAAAGCATTTGGAGTCTAGGGGAGAGGACAAGCCTGGAGAAAATAAAATTCATCGCAGATGTCAGGTCACCTAGAGGGAGGGCAGCTCTGGCAGTGAATTCAGCTGTTATCAGTATCAGCAAGTCTAAGGTTCTTTCCTTCTGTCCACTCTGCCATGCAGGAGGGTTGTGGCAGGTCCAGACCTCACAGAGTTTAGAAGAGGAGGGCTGCAGCTTTTTGCTCATTTCTGGTTTGTTTTTAGCCAGGAAACATTTCAGAGAAACCCTTCTACTGGCTGGCAGATTTTTCTCTCACTCTTTATTGGCTCGAATTGTGTCATGTAACCAATCCTAAACCAATCACTGATCAAGAAAATGGACTTACAAAGATTAGATTAGACCAGGCAGGAACGACTCCCTCTGGCTGGGGCTGGGTCAGATTTCTTCTGGTAAAGGAGAAAAGCAATGGATATAAGGTAGACCAGTTTGAACAACATGGTGAAACCCCATCTCTATGGATAAACAAATGGATATTAGGTTTCACCATGTTGTTCAGACTAGATGCTTCTCTCTCTCTCACATGTGTGTGTGCGTGCGTGCATGCATGTGTGTGTGTTGGGGTCCGGTTTGTGGAGTATGAGAGAATAGCTGTTATCCCCTGTGTACTCGAACCTCCCCCCTTGAACTGCCTCTCATCCTGTCCAGTCTCTCATTTTCCTTTCCCTTCCTGTTGTTAGATGATGTTATTGGCCCATATTTATCATCCCTCCCTGTATCCACATCCTTTGCAACGTAACTTAGCAGTGTCTTCTCTCTGTGAATGCCACCTGCCCTAGACTTTGGGTTTGGTTATATCAACAATGCAGAAATGGACACACAAGTTCTGCTCTTAGATCTCAAGAGACCACACGTGTTTCTGCTTATCTTTGTACACCTCTGCCATCACCATGAGAAGAATATGGCTCCCCATAGCCCACTAGGAAACATGGGGAACAGAGCTGCCCCAGACAAGCCCAGCTTAGAGAAGATTCTCCAACCAACCCATAGGGTTGGTAAGCTCAGTGTAGATTGGCCACACCTCAGCTGATTTATACAAGTAGCTTAACAATCAATAATAATTTTTTAAGTTATGGAGTTTTGGGGTGGTTTGTTATGTAGCAATAGCTGACTGATACACTCTCCACTCATCCTCTCCCTGATGCTTTCCTTTTCTGTGCCTGTTTTTTATCCTAGACTTTGAAAATTTTAGAAATTATTATAAAGAAGATAAACAACAGTAATTCTGACACAAAGAAGGGAGAAAAAAGTCACCCATAATTCCAGTCCTATAAACAGCAACTGTTTTCATTTTGTGTTTTCTCTCAGTCTTTGACTCTACATGTATATAGATGGACCCTGATTTACAATGTTTCAATTTTTCAACTTTATGTGATGTAAGAGCAATACACATTTAGTACAGTAGTCAAAAAATTACAAACAATATTCAATACTTTTATTTTTTTGAGACAGAGTCTCACTCTGTCACCCAGGCTGGAGTGCAGTGGTGTGATCTCAGCTCACTGCAACCTCCACCTCCTAGGTTCAAGTAATTCTGCCTCAGCCTCCTGAGTAGCTGGGACTACAGGCTTGCACCACCACATCTGGCTAATTTTTTTTTTTTTTTTAATAGAGATGGGGTTTCACCATGTTGTTCAGACTGGTCTCGAACTCCTGACCTCAGGTGATCCACCTGTCTCGGTCTCCCAAAATGCTGGGATTACAGGTGTGAACCACTGCGTCCAGCCAATTTTTGTATTTTTAGTAGAGACGGGGTTTTGCCATGTTGGCCAGGCTGGTCTTGAACTCTGGACCTCAAGTGATCAGGCTGCCTTGGCTTCCCAAAGTGCTGGATTTATAGGTGTGAGGCACTATGACCTGCCAATAGTCAACACTTTTTAAAACAATTTTGATTTTGATTTTGAGGCAGGTCTGTCTCTGTCACTCAGGGTAAGGTGCAACAGCACCGTGATGGCCCACTGCAGCCTCGACCTCCTGGGCTTAAGTGATCCTCCTTCTTCAGCCTCCTGAGTAGATGGGGTTATGGATGCACACCACCACACCTGGCTAATTTTCATTTTCTTTTTTTTTTTTTTTAATTGAGACAGGGTCTCCCTGTGTTGCTGAGGCTAATCTTGAACTCCTGGGCTCAAGCGATTCTCCCACTCTGGCCTTCCAAAGTGCTGGGATTACAGGCCAAAGCTATTGTGTCCAGCTGTGACTGATTCAATTGAGAGAATGCAGTGAAAGTGATACCGTGTGACTGGTCAGAAAAGGCCATGCAGCTGCTGCCTGATTCTTTCTCCTGGGAGAGTCAGCCATGAAGTTGAACTACCTTGACACCACTGTGCTAGAGAGGCCACAGATAGATGCTCCCCAGAATAGTCCAGTTGAGCTCATGGCCAACAGCTAGCACCAACTGGCAGCCATCTGGGATTTTTCAGCCCATCGAGCCTTTGGATGGTTCCAACGCCAGCCATTAAGTCCTCCCAGCCATAGAGTCCTCCTAGCCATAGAGTCCTCCCAGCCATACAGCCTTCCCAGCTGAAGCTCTACTCAGTGAGGAGCAGAGACAAGCCACCCCACTGTGCCTTGTCTGGATTCCTGAGGCACAGAATCCATGGATATCATTAAATGGTTATTTTGAGCTGCTAAATTTCAGGGTAATTTGTTACCAGCAACAGTAACTTGAACAAAACTAGTAACATTTTTATGACTCCTGTTACATTTTACAAACTGCTTTTTGTTGTCACCCACGTCTGCAGGCTCAAGTTTTAATAACACACTTTGCTGGCTTTGAGACTTTTCACTTTAAAAAGTGTCCATCCAAAGGGGTATCCTCATATATTTTCATGGAATTTACTCTCTAGCTGAAGGATGTAAACACAGATGATGGCTTTATATCTTTGGACATCTGCAAAATTCATTCTTCTTGGGGAGAAATTTTTCTCCTGAAGGAATTTTATTTATCTTGGATTTGAAACATAGCTCTGATACATAAGTTTTGTAATCTTGGGTTTCAGTTTCCTTATCTGTAAAATGAACTAATAATTCCCTGATTTTTTTCTTCTCCTTATTTTTTTCTCCTTCTTCTTCTTTCTGTCTGTTCTTCTTTCTTCCTTAATTTCTTTCTCTCTTGTTTTATTTTTCCATTTTCTCATAAACCCAACCCTCTTATATTAATTTTCCCTGGAAGATCCTTAAAACTCTGCCATGGATCCTCCTTAAAGTGGCTTGAGAGGCACTGATGTTTTTCCAGTAACAGAGACCAGTAGGGAAGGCGACTGCTGATTAATTCCATGTCAGCCAGGGCATCCTGTGCTCTGCATCTAGAATAGGGCAGTTTCCAAGGTGACCAGGACTAGTGTGTGAGGATAAGGTGAGGCCCTGGAGTTATGAGCTGCCAAACTCGTAAACCACCCAGGCTTCCCCTGAGCCACGCGCTGCACACGACTCGCCAAGCAATTTAACAATTGACTTGCGGCAAAATGTTCCTACAACATTTAATGATCAGTGCAGCTATAAATAGGATCACAGAACAATTTGGATAGATGTTAATATATGGGTTCAGCACTGGAGTGACTAAACCTTGAGTTGTTTTGACCTCAGAGAGCCATCAAAAATGTGCTGCAAGGAACAATTTTGTGGATGTCTGCAGCAGATGTTTTGTTCCTGTTTGACATGTCCTTGTGTGTGTAATTTACTGACATGATAATAACATGCTGTTTGGCAGTTTGCAATTTACAAGGTGCCTTACACACATGTTCTCATTTAATCCTTGTGAGATATGCGCTATTCCTGAAAATGGGGGGAAACAAGTAACTTGCTCCAGGACACCCAGGTCAGGATGTGAGGAGAGGAGTGAGGTGGGATGATGGTGGTGGTGGTAATGGTGGTAGTAGACTCCAGATTTGAGACAAGGACTACGTGGCTCTCAAATTGATTTTCACCTTCTTAGTTCACCAAAATCCTGTTTTCCTTGTTTAAAAGACTTGGAATAATAATTCTTCTCCTGTCTTCACAGGGACCAGCCCATTGGGTTCCAGCACCCAGATCTCTCTTTTATTCCTTCACATTAAAAGTGGGCTTGCCAGATTTAGTAAAGAAAAATTGAGGACACTCAGCTAAATTTAAATTTTATATAAATAATAAATAATATTTTAGTATAAGTATGTCCCATGGTACATCTTATCTGGCAAGCCTAATTAAAAGCATTATTAATAAAAATTTTTCCCCTAAAAAATAATATGGGATTCCTCATAGAAAATTATGAGCCTGGCGCGATGGCTCATGCCTGTAATCCCAACACTTTGGGAGGCTGAGGTGGATGGATCACTTGAGGTCGGGAGTTTGAGACCAGCCTGGCCAACATGGCGAAACCTTGTCTCTACTAAAAATATAAAAATTAGCCAGGCTTGGTGGCAGGCACCTGTAATCCCTGCTACTTGGAAGGCTGAGGCAGGAAAATCACTTGAACCTGCGAGGTGGAGACTGCAGTGAGCCAAGATCCCGCCATTGTTCTCTAGCCTGGGTGACAGAGCGAGACTATGTCTCAGGAAAAAAAAAAAAAAAAAGCCAGATAAAAGGAAGAAAATATAGATTTCTCTTAATTTAACTAGCTGGCAACAATCTTTGTTTATAGTTTGGATATTTATTAGTATCTTTTTTTTTTTTTACCATTCATATATTTATGTGGAAAAATTTTTTTAAAAATAGAAAGTGAAATTTACTGAATATACTTGCTTGATATTCAGTAAATATATATAGCAATATACTGAAATATATTCAGTAAGTCTCACTTACTGAGAGATATACTGAACTATATTCAGTGAGTCAGACTTACTGAATATACAGACTTGCTTGCTTTCACTTCCCTGTATGTCACAAACGTCTTTCCATGTCCTCATGTGTTTTGTAACATTCAAATGTCTGCAAGGTCATCAGTTGGAGAGCATTCTGGGTTTAGCTAATCCCCTATAGTCAAACCCTTAGATTGTTTCCAATGGTTTATCATTATAGACCTTGCAATAAACAATCTTCACTAAGTCTCTCTGCACATCCCTGGAATAATTTCTGGCAGTAGAATTTGTAGGTCAAAGTGTAAGCACACTTTTAAGGTTTTTGTTATATATTGTCAAATTGTTCTCTGGAAAAGTTGTGCCAATTTATATTCTCACAAATAATATCTGACCATGCCCATTCCCTTGCACTTTGTCAACATTTGGAATTATTAAAAACAAAAAAGAAAAATCCCACTTTGACTCTGAATCTGCCCTGATTCCATAACCACACTCAGTACTCTGTAAGCCACACTTAGTGATCTCATTTCTTTCTACTGAGTTTTCAATTCAAAAAGAGGGGAATGAACTAGATTAGGGACAGAAATTACTAGCACTGCCCCATCACATGCCCATGGCAGGCATCAACAGTCTTGACTAAGCCCAGTGGCTCACACCTGTAATCCTAACACCTTGGGAGGCCCTGGCAAAAGGATTGCTGGAGGCCAGAAGTTCAAGGCCAACTTGGCCAACATAGCGAGACCCCCCGCAACCTTGAAAAAAAAAAATCTTGGCACTCTTTCCACTGGACTTGGACAAACCTTCAGAATCTTGTTCATCTCAACCTTGCAGGTAACCATTACTAAAGAAATTGCTTATAAGAGGAAATTTCTCTTAACACAAGAATTTAATCCGGGCATGGTGGCTCACTCATGTAATTCCAGAACTTTGAGAGGCCATGGCAGGTGGATCACCTGATGTCAGGAGTTTGATACCAGCCTGGCCAACATGGTGAAACCCTGTCTCTACTAAAAATACAAAAATTAGCCGGGCATGGTGGTGTGTGCTTGTAATTCCAGCTACTCAGGAGACTGAGGCAGGAGAATTGCTTGAACCTGGGAGGCAGCGGTTCAAGGCGGAGGTTGAAACAGAGTGAGACTCTGTTTCAAAAAAAAAAAATTATGTTTTTTTAGGTGTGAGAATAGTATCAGGTGTATGTTTTTAAAGAAAGAGTCCTTATCTAGTAGAGCAGTGGTTTTCAGTTTTGACATTTTGCCTCCACATCCCCATGGGAGATTTCTGGAGTCATTTTTGGTTGTCAAAACTGGGAGGGGGGCGAGGGGTGTGACTGGTGTCTAGTGGGTAGAGACCAGGAATATTACTGAACGTCCTACAACACACAGGACTGTCCCCCACAGCAAATAATTATTTAGCCCACACATCAATAGTGCTGAGGTCTAGAGACAATGTTTTAGTGATACAGAATGAAACATTTATGGGTAAAGTGATACAATGGGTAAGATTTGCTTCAAAATAATATGTGACAGGGGAAGCAGATTGAGGTATGACTAAACAGGACATTGATAGTTGTTTGTTGGGACCGGGTAAGGGAGGTTTGTTGTATTCTATTTCCTTTTAGATAAGTTTGAAATTCCCCATAATGAAGAAAATAAACGTCTCCATGAGGTGCATTGCCACGTCTTCTCTAAGAAGCCTCCTTTAACCTTCTCTGGTGGCTCCTGAACTTATTCTGTTCTCCTTCACAGGGAAGCTGTGAAGTAGGCAAAGTTTATTTTGGGTGACCCCTTCTCTCTTCCTTCCCTACCACCAGAAGAGAGGTGATCAGGTTGAGGTTCCCCAGTCTATTTAAAACTCTTCCTACTTCCTCATCGCCAAAACAGGGACATGAAGGGAACTTGCTTACTTCATGGCGCTGCCTGGAGACGAGATTACGTCTTGTCTAGCATTACCAAAATTGTGATATTTTTCTCCTCCTCATAATAGCACAGTCTTTGGTCTCAGTTGGAACTAAGGTTGTTTTTTTTTTTTTTAAACAGCGCACCACTCTGTCACCCAGGCTGGAGTGCAGTGGCGTAATCGTGGCACACTGCAGCCTCAACCACTAGGTTTAGGTGATCTTCCCACCTCGGCCTCCTGAGTAGCTGGGACTACAGGCATGGGCCACCATGCGCAGCTAAATTTTTGTATTTTTTTGTAGAGTTGGGATTTTGCGTGTTGCCCAGGCCAGTCTCAAACATCCAGAGTCCAAGCAATCCACCCACCTCGGCCTCCCAAAGTGCGGAGATTACAGGCGTGAGTCACTGTGCCTAGCCTTGAACCAGTCTTTTAATTTCAGTATGATTTTAGCCTCATAGAATTAGTTGGAAAGTAATCCTTCCCTAGATTTTCCAGAAGAATTTGTATAGAATTGGTATAATTTCTTCCTTACGTGTTTGGTAGAATTCACATGTGAAGCCATCTGGATCTGGATTTTTATTTGTGGAAAGGTTTTAAACTATATATTCAATTTTTTAAACAGATATAGGTCTATTTATGTTGTTTATTTCTTCTCAAGTGGCTTTGGTAGTTTTTGTCTTTCAAGGAATTTGCCCATTTCATCTAAGTTGTCAAAGATATTGGCATAAATTATTCTTGCATTTTCCTTACTATCCTTTTAATCTTTGTGATAGCTCCTCCATCATTTCCTCTTTTTTTTGTTTATTTTAGATGGAGTCTTGCTCTGTCACCCAGGTTGGAGTGCAGTGGTGCAATCTTGGCTCACTGCAGCCTCTTCCTCCTGGGTTCAAGTGATTCTCCTGCCTCAGTTTCCTGAGTAGCTGAGATTACAGGTGCGCACAACCATGCCCTGCTGATTTTTGTAGAGATGGGCTTTCACCGTTTTGGCCAGGCTGGTCTTGAACCCCTGACTTCAAGTAATCCACCCACCTCAGCCTCCCAAAGTGCTGGGATTACAAGAGTGGACCACCACGCCCGGCCTTCTCTCCCATTTCTTTTCTTTTTTTTAATTTTGAGACAGAGTCTCACTCTGTCACACAAACTGGAGTGCAGTGGCACAATCTTGGCTCACTGCAACCTCTGCCTCCTGGATTTAAGTAATTCTGTCTCAGCCTCCCGAGTAGCTGGACTTACAGGCATATGCCACCGCGCCTGGCTAATTCTTTAAATTTTTAATAGAGACAGGCTTTCGCCATGTTGGCCAGGCTGATCTTGAACTCCTGACTACAGGTGATCTGCCCGCCTCAGTCTCCCAAAGTGCTGGAATTATAGGCGTTAGTCACCGTGCCCGGGCCTCTCTCATTTCTTAAGTTGGTAATTTATGTCTGAATTGGAGTCTTTTAGATGACAAAAATTCAACAGGAAAATAGTACTCCTTTATTCACATGAGAACATCAGCTTGAGTTTGAAGCCTTTACTCTTACACATTGCCATAGAATTGTTTCTTTTTCTTTTTCTTTCTTTTTTTTTTTTTTTTAAGATAGGGTTTCACCATGTTGGTCAGGCTGGTCTTGAACTCCTGACCTCAGGTGATCCGCCCGCCTTGGCTTCCAAAGTGCTTGGATTACAGGCATGAGCCACCATGCTAGGCCAGAATTGTTTCTTGTATTAAATTAATGTGACAAGAGGCTCATGAAAAGGTGAAGGGAGAAAGTCAGATGAGGATCTGATTTGAAATCAGTCTCTGTCATTATTAAAGGTGGCAGTAGGGGTGTTGGTTGCATTGGGATTTTTTTGCATTCTGGGTTAGCGTCAGGGAATCAGGGAGTTTTGGTGCGGGTCATTGACGCCTATGTTCTGGGTCCTTTCCAAATCATTCTGTTAACCATCCTATTATTTTAGTAGCATGTGACCCTAAGTAACGTCTCCAGGCCTGCTTACTTCCAAGCTCTAGAGATTCTGACAACATTGACCAGCTCAGATCATATTCTTGGTCTGCTTTTCCAGGAAGTATCTGGGGGTAGTTTGAAATAGTGGGGAAACCAGGGCTTTTGGAGTGAGGCAGACTTAAATTGAGAGTTTAGTTTTGCCATTCACTAGCTGTGAAGCTAAGTTCTGAAAATTCTCTGAACTCTACTTTCCTCATGCAAAAAATGAGGATAATGACACTACTTCACAGTGTTCTGGGGATGTTTAAATGAGATAATAGCACATATCAAATTTGAGTGGATCGCAAAGTGTGGTTCTTGGACCAGCAGTATTGCCAATTACCATCACCTGGAAACTTATTAGAAATGCAAATTCTTTGTTTGTTTGTTTGTTTTGTTTTTGAGATAGGTTCTTGTTCTGTTGCCTGGGCTAGAGTATAGTGATGAGATCATGACTTATTGCGACCTGGACCTCCTGGATTCAAGCAATCCTCCCACTTCAGCCTCTCGAGTAGCTGGGACTACATGTGCATACCACCATACCCAGCTTATTTTTTAATTTTTGAGACAGAGTCTTGCTCCACTGCCCAGGCTGAAGTGCAGTGATACAATCTCAGCTCACTGCAACCTCTGCCTCCTGGGATCAAGCAATTCTCCTGCATCAGCCTCCCGAGTAGATGGAACTACATATACCTGCCACCACGCCTGGCTAATTTTTGTATTTTTAGTAGAGATGGGTTTCACCTTGTTGGTCAGGCTGGTCTCGAACTCCTGACCTCAGGTATTCACCTACGTCAGCCTCCCAAAGTGCTGGGATTACAGGTGTGAGTCACCGTGCCTGGCCTACCCGGCTTATTTAAAAAAATTTTTTTTTGTAGAGACAAGATCTCACTGTGTTTCCCAGGCTGGTCTTGAACTCCTGGGCTCAACTAATCATCCCGTTTCGGCCTCTCAAAGTGCTGGGATTATAAGTGTGAGCCACCACACCTGGTTAAAATGCAAATTCTTGATCTACTCTAGACCTACTGAATCATAAATGCTGGGGGTGAGAGGCTAGCAATCTACGTTTTGTTTGTTTTGTTTTTGTTATTGTTTGATTGTTTTGAGACAGGGTTTTACTTTGTTGCTGAGGCTGGAGTGCGGTGGCACAAGCATAGCTTGCTGGAACCTCAAACTCCTGGGCTCGAGCGATCCTCCTATCTCAGCCTTCACAGTAGCTGGAACCACGGATGCGCACCACCAGTCTGGCTAATTAAATTTTTTTTAAAAGTAGAGATGAGGTCTCGCTGTGTTGCCAAGGTTGGTCTCAAGCTCCTGGGCTCAAGCAATCCTCTCACTTCGGCCTTCCAAAGTGGTGAGATTACAGGCATGAGCCACTGCACCAAGCCAACAATCTATGTTTTAACAAGCCCTCTAGGTGATTCTGATGGCTGGCCAGGTTTGAGAGCTAGTGGATTAGTATGTTTGTTTTTGAGAGGAGTCTTGCTCTGTCACCCAGACTGGAGTGCAGTGGCATGATTTTGGCTCGCTAAAACCTCCGTCTCCGTGATTCAAGCAATTCTCGTGCCTCAGCCTCCTGAGTAGCTGGGATTACAGGTGTGCACCATCATGCTCAGCTCATTTTTGTATTTCTAGTAGAGATGGGGTTTTGTCATGTTGCCCAGGCTGGTCTCCAACTCCTGACCTCAAGTGATCCACCCACCTCGTCCTCCCAAAGTGCTGGGATCTGGGATTACAGGCACGAGCCAGCATGCCCAGACAGTTATTTATGTGTGTGTATATATATAATTTTTTTTTTTGATATCCATTCTTCTGGCTTATTTTGACTCTTAAACTAATTAAACTTTTCAAGAGTCAAGACAGTCTGTCTCTCTCTTTCTCTGGGTAATCCTCTTGTTTCCTTTCTTTTCCAAAGTTCTTGGGCTGTGTTAGCATTCAGTAGGAACTCAGAATAAGTTAACTGCATTTCCATCTGCCAAATAAGGACAGAATTGCCCTTGGCTTTCCAGCATTTTACTTATTTATTTCACTTATATAGCACCTTGGCTCAACTGGGTGTCTGGAAGATGAAGTATTCAGTGTGCGCCTGGAGTGAATACCAATCTTGCTCTGACACCAGGGATGTTGGGAGTGTAACGTCTTCCTCCCAGTGTCAGCCAGGCACCACTTCAACTCCAATAAACATAAAAGCTTGAGCGATGTCATAGACCATTTTGTCCTGAGTAGAGAGGAGATGCAATAAAACCTCATCAATTCACAGCAACTGGAGTGAGTGAGAGGGGAGTGGGGAGATGGAAGGCCAATAAATAAATGAAAAACTTAAGTTGTATAGAAAGTTCTCTGTTTAATAAAATTGCAGTCTTATTTGCATAGCCCTTTATGGTTTAAGAAGCATCTAAAGCCAGGACCAGTTGATAGTTACCTTACAGGACTTCTGTGAGAAATGAATGCTATTACCAGTAATATTCTAAGTGTGGTGACCTTAGCATTTATTTATTTATTTATTTGAAATGGATCTTGCTGTGTTGCCCAGGTTAAACTTGAAATCCTGGGCTCAAGCAATTCTCCCATTTCATCCTCTCGTGTAGCAGGGGCCATAGGTGTGAGCCACCATGCCTGGCATCTTTTATTAAGCACTCTATAAATAATATTATTGCTAGTATTAACAGTAGATGATAGGTGAATATTTAATTGATAAATGGCTAAGTGAATGACTGCTTGGGTGAATGAATGAATGATCAATTTGTTTAATCACAGAGCTTTTTTTTCTTGCTGCAAAAGCAAGCTTCAGGGGAAATTATTCATTCACTAGTAAGTGAATCCCATAACAGCTGTCAAGGCTTGAATAAGTTCAGTTGAAACTCGAAAAAGTAGCTCTATTTATGTTAGCCAAAAACTAGAAACCACCCAAATGTTTACCAAAAGGTGTATGGATAGATTGTGATATATTCACACAATGTAATACTGTTAAGCAATAAAAAGGAATGAATTATTTTCTTTTTTTTAGACAGAGTACTCAGGCTGGAGTGCAGTCACACAATCTGGGCTCACTGCGGCCTCTGCCTTCTGGGTTCAATCAATTCTTGTGCCTCAGCCTCCTGAGTATCTGGAATTACAGGCGTGCATCACCACACCAAGCTAAGTTTAGTATTTTTAGTAGAAATGGGGTTTCACCACATTGCCCAGGCTAGTCTCAAACTCCTGACCTCAAGTGATGTACCTGCCTTGGCCTTCCAAAGTGCTGGGATTACAGGCATGAGCCACCACACCCAGATAACTTGTATTTTTAGTAGAGTCAGGGTTTCTCCATGTTGGTCAGGCTGGTCTCAAACTCTTGACCTCAGGTGATCCGCCCACCTCAGCCTCCCAAAGTGCTAGGATTATAGGCATGATCCACCACGCCTGGTGTAATCTCTAATTTCTGCATTGACCTGGCATGTGTTCAAATTGCATTTAAGTTCCATGTTCCGGCCAGGCACGGTAGCTCATGCCTGTAATCCCAGCACTTTGCTAGGCCAAGGTGGGCGGATCATCTGAGTTCAGGAGTTCAAGACCAGCCTGACCAACATGGTGAAACCCTGTCTCTACTAAAAATACAAAATTAGTCGGGTGTGGTGGCACATGCCTGTAATCCCAGCTACTCGGCAAGCTGAGGCAGGAGAATAGCTTGAACCTGGGAGACGGAGGTTGTGGTAAGCCGAGATCGCACCATTGCACTCCAGCCTGAGCAACAAGATTGGAACTCCGTCTCAAAAAAAAAAAAAAAAAAAAAAAAAAAAGATTCCATATTCCAGGACCCACAGGAACCCTTCAGAGGGCTTCAAGAAATCTTAACAAGTTATTTCACCTTGAAAGGCCATCTTACACATTGCTTTCTGGATTCCTACAATTGCAGACTTTCTGTGTGGCCTCCAAGCCCATTGTAGTGCAGCTGTAGTAAAGATTCACCACCGAAGAATCTGGACCAAAGTCGGGCGTGTGAGAACAGGCACCACAAATGGGCTGCTTCTACCTACCTGGCCACCTTTGGTGATTCATTCATCTAGATAGCTTCTCAATTATTTCACAATCTAGTTACAAAATCAAAATATGGCCATGTGGCTTGCTTGAAGCATAGAAAAAGATAAAAAATAAAAATTACTATCAACAGTGATAACTACAGAATAATATTTTGGCCTATATTTTTTCAGGGATACATCTCTCTCTCTCTCTCTCTCTCTCTCTCTCTCTCTCTCTCACACACACACACACACACACACACAACGTGCACATTTATTTATTTATTTATTTTTTGAGATGGAGTCTTGCTCTGTTGCCCAGGCTAGAGTGCAGTGGCACAATCTCGGCTCACTATAACCTCTGCCTCCCAGGTTCAAACAATTCTCCTGCCTCAGCCTCCCGCGTAGCTGGGATTATAGGCATGCACCATCACACCCAGCTAATTTTCGTATTTTTAGTAGAGACGGGGTTTCACTATGTTGGTCAGGCTGTTCTCAAACTCCTGACCTCGTGATCCGTCCGCCTCAGCCTCCCAAAGTGCTGGGATTACAGGCATGAGCCACCGCGTGTGGCCCATTTATTTAAAAAAAAAAAATGATCTTACTGAGCAAATTGTTTTTTTTATTTGATTTTCTACCACTTAATTTTTTGGGAGCATTTCTCCTCATCATTAAGTAGTCTCAATCAACCTTCTATTAGTCAATGATTACTGCAAAACAAACAGCCTCAAAGTCTCGAGATATGAAACAACAAGCATGGAGTTCTCACTCAGGGGTCTGTGGGTCGGTGTGGTGACTCTGGTCCCCGTTTCTCTGTCCTGCCTCTGGGATCAGCAAGCTAGTTCTAGCACAATCCTAGGATGGTGAGGGGACACACCCAGCTGGCACACCTCATACCTCTACTTATTTCACAGCTGCTAACATCCCACTGGCCAGGGTGTGTCACAAGGTGAGCTTAAAGTCAAGAGACAAAGAAGTAGACTCCTCTATTTGTGGCAGAAATGCAGTTACAGAGCAGAGGGCATGGATACAGGGAGAGGTAACATTGAAGCCAACATTTCAATCTACAACAAACCTCATTTTCAATGCTAGATTCATATATATGTTTGCAAATTTATTTATTTACCATCCATATAGTGCTATGCGCTAGCTGCTGTTCCAAGTGCTTCACAAGAAACAGGCCTATGAGGTAAGTGCTAGTATTAGCCCCATTTTTCAAATGAGGAAACTGAGGCACAGAGAGTAAATAGCTTGCCCTCGATCACCCAGCTGGTAGGTGGGGGAGCGAGGAAGTCTGTGTCCGGAGTCCATGCCTACAAGCACCATGCTAGGCTGCTTCTCTTATAACCTGTCCCCACTGCCACCACTAGACTGTGGATGGGGACTCTGCATCCAGTGCAGTGGCTGGCCCTGTGAGCACACAGCATGTATTTGTTGAATGAGTTTAATCGTTATCCTATCATTAGATAACTAGGTTGGGTCTAGTGTATTTGGCTATTATATACTGTTATGGGCTGAATGCCTTCCAAATTCATATGTTGAAGCCTTAATCCCCAGTACCTCAGAATGTGACTGTATCTGGAGGTGGGATATATATATATATATATATATATATATATACATTTTTATTTTTTTAGACAGTCTCGCTCTGTTGCCCAGGCTGGGTGCAGTGGTGCAATCTTGGCTCACCACAACCTTTGCCTCCTGGTTCAAGTGATTCTCCTGCCTCAGCCCCCCAAGTAGTTGGGACTATAGGTGCATGCCACCATGCCTGGTTAATTTTTTATATATATTTTTAGTAGAAACGGGGTTTCACCATGTTAGCCAGGATAGTCTCGATCGCCTGACCTTGTGATCCACCTGCCTCGGCCTCCCAAAGTGCAGGGAGTATAGGCGAGAGCCACCATGCCCAGCCTGATTTTTTATTTTTAATAATTTTTTTTGAGATGGAGTCTCACTCAGTGCAATCTTGGCTCACTGTAGCCTCCGCCTCCTGGGTTCAAGTGACTCTCGTGCTTCAGCATCCAGGGTAGCTGGGACTGCAGGTACGTGCCACCATGCCCGGCTAATTTTCGTATTTTTTAGTAGAGACTACTAATAGGGTTTTGCCATGTTGGCCAGCTTGGTCTCGAACTCCTGACCTCAGGTAATCCACCCGCCTTGGCCTCCCAAAATGCTGGGAAACAGGCATAAGCCACCGTGCCTGGCCTTTATTTATTTCTCATAGAGACAGGGTCTCCCTTTATTGCCCAAGCTGGTCTCAAACTCTTAGGCCCTAAAAGAGGCAATTAAGTTAAAATGAGGCTATTAGAATGGGTCCTAATCCAATGTGACTGGTGTCCTTATAGGAAGAGGAGATAAGGACATGCAGAGAGATATCGGGAAGCCCATGAAAAGACAGATGACCTTGTGAAGAGGCAGCAAGAAGCCAGCCATCAGCAAGCCCAGGACATGGGCCTCAGAAGAGAATCCTGACAGCACCTGGACCTTAGAATTAGCCTCCAGAACTAGGAGGAAAGACATTTCTGTTGTGTAAGCCACCCGGCCAGTGGTACTTTCTCATGGCAGCCCTAGCAGTTTAATACATACACCATGTTGTCACAAGCATCCTAGTTTCGTCTACATTTATTTAATCTGTACA
The DNA here is from genome assembly GCA_963574635.1 of Cheracebus regulus. Lineage (NCBI taxonomy): Eukaryota > Metazoa > Chordata > Mammalia > Primates > Pitheciidae > Cheracebus > Cheracebus regulus. The sequence goes on from CAUYQU010054319.1 coordinate 25,913, forward strand.
TATATCCATAAGTACCTGGGGAATCTTTTTAAAATTCCATTCCACCACTCCTTTGTGGGGAAAGTATTGTTCTTAATTCAGTGGAAGTTGAATAGCTGTTTTCTCCTTAAAACTAAGTCATACAACAACAAAGACTGTGGAATCCAAGGCTATCTTTCCAACGACTCCTGAACATGGGAGACGCAGTGAGCATTCTGCAAACATCTATTACAGGAATGAATAGTCACACTTTCTTCTTCCTCCTGCCTCAGCCAGAGCCAAGGCAAAGAATTTAGCAGGGGCTCCTGGTCAGAATGGATGGTGAGAAGTGGGACAGGGGAGTGTCAGGGCCCAGACTTGTCAGAAGGAAGAAGGGCAGGGCGAGAGAAAGAGACAGAGAAAGAGAGAAGACCACCTCAGCAAGAAAGGCCAGAGACCATTGGAGAAACAAACTCTTTCCCAAGTTGATGAAAGAGGAGAAACCACAGCAGGACTTCAGGGACGATCTGCCTTGCTCAGGAGTGCAGTAATGCAGGCAGGAGTAGGACTAACCGGGGCCCTAGCACTCTTTCTGAATGGCCACTCGATTTCCTTCCATAGGTATTCGTAAAAAGGGATGCAGATAGTAGGGTAACAGTTACAGATAGCATTTAGAAATTACCATCCACGGGCAAGGAACTTCAGAAGTTTAGGACTTAGTTTTCAGCAGTGCAAACACCTCCTAGTCAAATACCTACTCCCTAACTCATTCACTCAACCCATGTTTATCAAGTGTCTGCCAGGCTGAGCGCTGTGCTGGGAGCTGCTCTCATGGTGCCCGCATTCTCATCCTTACAGATAGTAGAAAAAAAACTATTTGTCAGTATGGCTTTCTCTGGCCACTTAAAAAGAAAAGAAAAAAGAAAAAGGAAAAAAGAAAAGAAAAGAAAAGAAAAAGAAAAAAAACTTTAAACCTACAGAGTTGAGTAAGAATCATTAAATAGTAGTCCAGTGATTTCCCCATTCATTAATGTACCATCCAACTGACTTAATAATATCTGCTTAGCTTCTATTAGGTATGAGGTGATGTTTTGGACATTAGGAGAAAGGGTTTGAATGGGACATTGTCATGTCATCTGAGGGCACAAATATGATAATAAGACAAACAATGTGCATGGGCCCATGGGAAGTGATGGCAGTATAACTGTGACAGGATGCTGTGAGTATGGTAGTGCAGGGTGCGAGTGGATGGAGCAGTACAATGTGACTGCGGTACATAGGGTGAGTGTGGTGGCATGGGATGACTGGATGACTGGTAGTACAGGGAGATGGAGGTAGTGAGTGAATGGGGTAGTACAATACGATGCAGTAGACTGGTGACTGTGATAGCATAAGGTGAATGTGGTAGTCCAGTTGACTGGGGTTGTCCAGGATGAATGTGGTGGCACAGGGTGACTGTGGTAGCGTCGGGTAATGACTGTGGCAGTGTAGCATGAATGTAGTCATATAGGTTGATTGTGGTAATATGGTGTGAATATGGTAGTATAGGATGAATTTGGTAGTTTTGAGCAGAAAATGGCTTACTTTTTCTGAAAGTGGGTGAGGGTTTCTCCAAGCAGGAGGCACTTGTGCTTGGACTTGAGGGATACACTTGGTGTACAAGGGGGGCAGTGTGGGTCCTAGTCAATGGTGAGCTACTGTAATAAAAGGAGGGGAGGTATGGGCATATACCAGGGTTTCCTGGAAACAGGCAATGAGTCTCCTAAGGTCTCGGATTTGAAGCTGGACAGACTCTGGGAAGGAAGGTGGAGCTTTTCTCTGACTCTTTAAAGCTGTGACATCTGTCTCTGCTCTGCCTGCATGTCTGCTTCCTGCCTTCCCTTCTGTAGACCAGACTTTTAGACTTTCCTACCCCTGTGGAGAAAAGGCCCACTTGCAACTCTTGCACTGGCCCATCTATGAGTGAAGCAACCAAAAGAAACTGACTCATTCATTTTAGGACCAAATCCACATTCTTGGGAGAAAAAATTCTGACTGACCCTCTGGAGTCAGGTGTCCATCTGTCAATCATGCTTCTCCAGAGCACCAGTAGGATATAGGTATGTAGGTAGGTCAGAGGTAGATAGAGATCTACGAGACGGGATTTATGAGGGAATTTGCTCATGTCATCACAAGGCTGAGAAGTCCCATGGTATGCCATCTGTGAGCTGGTGAACCAAAGAATCTGATAGCATGGCTCAGTCCAAAGTCAAAGGCCTGAGAACAAGGAGACCTGTTGGTGTCACTCTCAGAGGCTGAAGGCCTGAGAACCTGAGAAACTGCTGGTACAAGGCCTGGTGTCCAAAGGCCAGAGAACCTAAAGTTCTGATGTCCAAGGGCAGGAGAAGATGGGTGTCCCAGCTCCGGAAGAGAGAAAGCAAATTGTCCTTCCTCTGCCTTTTTGTTCTATTTGGGCACTCAACCAACTAGTTGGTGTCTGCACATTGGGTGAGGGCCGATCTTCCTTACTCAGTCTACTGATTCAAATGCCAGTCTTTCCCAGAAACATTCTTACAGACAGATCCAGAAATAATGCTTTATTGGCCATCTGGGTATCCCTTAATACAGTCACATTAACACCTAAAACTAATCATCAGAAGTTCATACCTTGTCAACTTGGCACACTTACCCATCTTCTTAAACCCATAGATCCACATAACATGATACAACTGTCCTACATGCAATAAAAGTGCACTAATTCTTTCCCCAAAAGAGGAGGTAAAGTCTTTGAGTGATGTTTACTCTTCTCCCGATATCCCATAAGTTAAATAACATAAAATTAACAATACTTAAATACTGATATAAAGTCAATACATCTTACGTTACCTGATAAAAGAATAAGAGAGGAAATAAAACAAATATGTGCATATATACATAAACATATTCTAACAAAAGAGGGAGGAAATACTCATGGCAGTTACAGATCTCATTTCTGTAACTGGTCATGTGATCTTAGATGGTATTTGTAACTATCATCTTCTACCACCCATCCTGTATTCTCTTTGTTTCCACCAAGCACTTTAGTTGGTCATGATTCTTTACCTAACATGTTAACTAAAAACTAATTCCTACTGGGCGTGGTGGCTCAAGCCTGTAATCCCAGCACTTTGGGAGGCCGAGGTGAGCAGATCACAAAGTTAGGAGTTTGAGACATATCTGGCCAATATGGTGAAACCCTGTCTCTACTAAAAATACAAAAAAAATTAGCCGGCATGGTGGCAGATGCCTGTAATCCCAGCAACTCGGGAGGCTGAGGCGGGAGAATTGCTTGAACCCAAAAGGCAGAGGTTGTTGTGAGCTGAGGTCATGCCACTGCTCTCCAGCCTGAGCAACAGAGTGAGACACCATCTCAAAAGAAAAAAAAAAAAAAGGAAAATAAAAGAAAAAAAGAAAAAAGAAAAAAAACCCCATGAATTCCTGAAGGCTCTGGGCCATTCATTGTCCTGCCTAGATTGGACTGTCATAGTTCCCCACTGACATTAACCACAGGGAATGGTAATATTAAGAGATATCCCCCAAAATCGCCTATATTTCAGAAATACTTACCTCCTTACCTCCATCATGGAAGAGTAGTCCAATTTCTCCTTGATAGTCCAGATCAATCACTCCAACCAACACCATAACTCTTCTGACTCAGAGGTGCAAGGAGCCCAAAGTGGCTAGGTACCAGTCTTAACTTCCAGTTCAACGGAATCTTTGATGTGTCTCATAGTGAAAGCATTCTTCCCTCTGGAAATAAGACCTCTAGGGCAGCAGAGCATAAAGCCATGGGAATAGGAAGCAAAAATGTTGCTAGCAGGTCATTAGGGGTAATAATGAGTGGTACCACTCCCATTTCCACCCCTTGATTCCTGGACCCCTACATCCTGGCAATGGGAGAAACAGTGCCATAGATTAGATGCTGATTCAGAGGTTGCACAGTCTTCTGGAGAACCTTGCCCCTATGAAGTTTTATTACCTATCATGCTATAACAGTGTATTTAAAAGCCCATCCCATATTCTATCAAGCCAACTGCGTCAGGATGGTAGAGAACATGGAAAGACCAGTGAATTCCAGCAGGAGGAGCCCATTGCTGTACTTCTTTGGCTTTGAAGTGTGTTCCTTGGGCAAAAGCAATGCTGTATGGAATACCATGATGGTGGGTAAGACATTCTGTAAGTCTGTGGGTGGTAGTTATGGCAGAAGCATTGTGTGCAGAGAAGGGAAAAATCCATACCTAGGCTGGGCACCATGGCTCACACCTGTAATCCCAGCACTTTGGGAGGCTAAACCAGGAGAATCACGTGAGGCCAGGAGTTCAAGACCAGCCTGGCCAACATGGCAAAACCCCATCTCTACTAAAAATAAAAAATTAGCCAGGCATGGCGGTATATGTCTGCAATCCCAGCTACTTGGGAGGCTGAGGCATGAGAATAATTTGAGGAGGCAGACATTGCTGTGAGCCAAGATCACACCACTGCATTCCAGCCTGGGTGACAGAGTGAGACTCTGTCTCAAAAAAAAAAAAAAAAAAATTCGTATCTAGAGTAAGTGTCTGTTGAAATAAGAAAAAACACTGCCCCTTTCATGATTGGAAGTTGTCCAATGTAATCAACCTGCCACTAGGTAGCTGGCTGATCAACCCTGGGAATGATGCCATATCAGAGGCTCAGTGTTGGTTTCTGCTGCTGGCAGTCTGAGTACTCAGTCCCAAAGTGGCCATAGCCAGATTGGCCTTGGTGAGTGGAAGTCCATGTTGCTGAGCCCATGAATAACCTTCATCCCTGCCACCATGGCCATTTTGTTCATGAGCTTATTTGGTTTATGTAAGCAAACTGCTTCTGGTGGACCTTATGAACAGGTATAGAGAAAAGGCATTTGCCATATCAATAGCTTCATACCAGGTACCAGGAAATATATTGATTTGCTCAAGAAATGAAACCACATCTGATACAGCAGCTGCAATTGGAGTTTCTGCTTGGTTAACCTTATGATAATCCATTGTCATTCTCTAAGATCCATCTGTCTTCTACACAGGACAAATAGGAAAGTTGAATGTGGATGTGGTGAGAACAACTATATCTGCATCTTTCAAGTCCTTGACAGTGGCACTAATATCTGCAATCCCCTCGGGGATGCAGCATTGTTTTGATTTACTGTTTTCCTAGGTAGATGCCGTTCAAATGGCATCCATTTGGCCTTTCCTACAATATATTCTTCACTCCACAGGTTGGGGAACTTGTGTGGGGATTCTGCCAGCTGCTAAGTACTATGTCACTAAGCATTCAGAAGCTGGGGAAGTAACCACAGGATGGTTTTAGGGACCCACTGTGAGTCAGACCTGAGACAAAACTAATCACCTGACTTCTGGAAGCCCCTACTCTGGCTGGAGGGCCACAGCGATGTTTGAGTCTCCTGGAATCATTGTCAGTCGAAAGCCAGTTTCCAGTGGTCCCTGAAATGTCTATTTCCTTTTCCCCAATGCAGTTACCCTGGTAAAATGCTGTAAGTCCCTTTAGGGGAAGCTGAGAAAAATATTGACAATATAAATTTTTGGTAGTGTACCAGGGTCCTTCCTTGAGAGGACCTAGCCTCTCCATTCAAGGGTTTCTGGGTCTTTAAACTGGCTCAAATCTGGGAATTGATTGAGAGGCCATGAGTCTGTTTTTATGATTCAAGTTTGACTCTTACTGACTTGACCTGGAAGATTTCTGCTTATACAAATTAAGTAAGAATTTAGTAGGCTTCCTATCTATTTTACTTCGAACATCTCCACAGTTAACTGGCCAATGTCATAGTCTACACAAGTCAGACCATTCTGTTTTTCTTCTTTTTTTTTGAGACTTGTTGCCCAGTCTGGAGTGCAATGGTGTGATCTTGGCTCACTGCAACTTCTGCTTGCTGGGTTCAAGAAATTCTCCTGCCTTGGCCTCTCAAGTAGCTGGGATTACAAGTGCCCACCACCATGTCTGGCTAATTTTTGTATTTTGGGTAGAGACAGGGTTTCATCATGTTGGGCAGGCTGGTCTCAAACTCCTGATCTCAGGTGATTCGCCTACCTCGGCCTCCCAAAGTGCTGAGATTGCAGGCTTGAGCCACCACACCCGGCTAAGTCAGACCATGCTGATTGCTGCTTTGACTCTCTGTCCATTATGGTGACTATGTGCACCTTGCCTTTGGTAGCTGAGTGCCACCATTTGGCTCCTGACATCCCAGTTACTCCCGTTGCATTTAAGTTTCCAACTGAGTGACTGTGGTTTCTACTGTAAGATCTGGCCTACAGAAATGCCAATCATGGCACTTTCAAGGGGGTTGAAAGCTGGGAGTGATCCCAGCACTTTGGGAGGCCAAGGCAGGAGCATTATTTGAGCCTAGAATTTCGAGACCTGCCTGGGCAATATAGTGAAATGCTGTCTCTACAAAATAAAGATAAAAATAAATTTAAAAAGAAACGCCAGTTTCACTTAGGAATGTCTTTGATGAGCAGTAAAAATGATTGATGTAATTAAACTACTACTCTTGAATGTCCGTATTTTTGATATTCTGTGAACCAGAATCAGACATATGCACAAAGCACTGATGTTGCACACTGAAGTACGCAATGCTTGTCTTGGGGGGAAAGCACTTATGCAATTGAGTTGTGAGCCAAATGAACTAGAAGGTTTTTCATGGAACTTTAGTTTTACTTGAAAGAATGACTGACAGACCCACTATTGTTATTCAGGGTTGAGTATTGGGCAGACATTTTCTTGAACATAGTGAGACTGTCACTGTAAGGAAAACAAGTTGACAATATTTATCGCCAATAATAATATTCAAACTTTCAGATGAAAGTTAGAATTTTGGATAACTTGCATCTACCATTATGAACTTTCCATCTTCCCACTCTCTGAAGACTTCTGATACTGTTGGTGGTGATATTAACAAATGTAGGCTTTTCAAATTGGTATTGCATAATAAAATGTGTTAACATTTGGAAGATCTGTGTAATTCAGTGAACTATTATTTTCCAAATGACCAAAGGATGATGTTACAAAATCATGTATGGGTAAAAGGTCCATTCAAAGTATAAGATAAACCAACAGCTTTTGAGGTAATGCAACATGAAAAGTTCACTAATAGGATTTCAGATTTCACATTGCAAAACTAACCTTTAGGAATGATCACTTGTCCAGTTTAGATGTAACATCAAAGAAGAATATCCACAATTATCTGGGAAAAGCTTTTAAAATACTCCTCTTTTTCTACTACATATCTGTGTGGGGCTGGAATTTTTTTTTCATGTACATAAACCAAAACAATTTATCTCACAGATTGAATGCAGAAGCAGATGTGAGAATCTAGCTGTCTCCCGTTTTAAGCCAGACATTAAAGAGATTTGTAAAAATGTAATTTTGGGGAAAAATATAGTTTTTAAAACTAAAATATGTTATTTATGTCAATGTGTAATGGTTTATTCTTCTTCAATGAATTAATAAACATTTTATTTTTTCAATTTTCATTTGTAGTACAGTAAATATCAATGGATATAGCCTACATACACAAAACTTTTTAGGATCTTAATATGCTTTAAGAGTGCAAAGAGGATGTGCAAAGAGTGGTTGAAATTACTAGAAGTTTATTTCAAGACAGAGTCTTGCTGTGTTGCCCAGACTAGAGTGCAGTGGAGCAATCTTGACTTACTACAACCTCCACCTTTCAGGTTCAAGTAATTCTCTTGCCTCAGCCTCCTGAGTAGCTGGGATTACAGGTACATGCCACCACACCTGGCTATTTTTTATATTTTTTAGTAGAGACAGGATTTTTCCATGTTGATCAGGTTGGTCTCAAACTCCTGGGCTCAAGTGAACCTCCTGTCTTGGCCTCCCAAAGTGCTGGGATTACAGGTGTGAGTCACCATGCCTGGCCTATTTCTTGCCCATTCAACAGTCCGAGGTGGAAAGTCACCAGACAGCTCTCCCTCACACTGTGATCAGGCACTCAAGCTTCTTTATTATAGCTTTACCAATTCCTAGAACTTGGAAATCTTCTATCCTCAGTTAGCGGGAAGGGAAAGAGCATGGAAGAAGGCACTTGAAAGGTTTTTACAGGCTAGGCCTGGAAATAGTACCCATCCACTCCCCACATTCTGTTGGCCAGAACTTAGCTACGTGTCTATTTTTAATTCAAAGGAAGTTGAAAAATAGGGTCTAGCTATGAGCCCAGGAGGAAGAGGAAATAGATTGGGGTGAGGGGATCATAGTTTCTGACATGACATCACAGGTTTCTGGTACAAATTTACTTGTTAAATTATTCCAGATTTCTCAATCTCTGTCTATAGATCTATTTATAAACTTTCAAAATTTATTTGAAATAATAATAGACTCATAGAAAGTTGCCATAAATTATTCCATCTCTCCTTAATCTCTATTATATATTTTTTAAAAACTTGGCATTTGAAATAATAATAGACTCATAGAGAGAATAAACTCATAGAGAGAATAAAAACATGAGAAGTCTCATGTACACTAAACCCAGCTTTCCCCACCAAAAGACATCTTATGTAGCCACAGTACAATAACAAACTAGGAAATTGACATTGGTACATTACTGTTAACTAGACTATGAATCTTATTTTGTTTTTGTGATTTTTTTAGACCGACATTCGTGTTGTGTGTGTTTTAATTTTTAAAAACTGTCCTATATTATGTGTTTTAATATTTCCTTTTTTTTTTTTTTGTAAAGACAGTATCTCACTCTATTGCCCAAGCTGGAGAGCAGTGGTGGAGTCATAGTTCACTGCAGCCTCAAAATTTTGGGTTCAAGTGATCTTCCCACTTTAGCTTCCTGAGTAGCTGTGACTACAGGCTCATGTCACTACCCTTGGTGAATTTATTTTTATTTTTCGTGGAGACTAGGGTCTCTCAGGGTGATCTTGAACTTCTGGGGTCAAGTAATCTTTCTGCCTCAGCCTCTCAAAATGTGGGGATTACAGATGTGATCCACCACACCCAGCTTGTTTTAGTATTTTGAGGTGCCTCAGATCCATTTTTGAAAGTAAGTGGGCTATAAATTATAAAGAAAAGTGTCAAATGGGATGTATTATTAATCTTCCTGACATTTCTGTAAATGGGCAGGGTGGGAAGGGACTCACTTTTCAAACCTTGAGACTTGTGCAGCCTGGTGCTGTAGTAAGAGTGGGGAAATTGGAGACAAGCTTAACTGGGGGTTCAAGTCCAACCTCCACCACTTCCCAGCTGAACAATTTAGGCTGTGCCACTTAACCTTTCTGAGCCCTCTCTACGCATGTGCAGCATAATAAAGTATACTCTACCTTACAGGCTGCTGTAAGGACAAAATGAGATTATGCATATACAGAATATAGCACAGTGCCTGGCACAATGGTAGTTACAATGAGGAACATTAAAGAAGTACAGAGGATGCTGAGGCTTCTCCTAGGCTGTCTGGCAAATTGGTGCAGGAACTGGGATTCTGAAACCCAGCTCCAGAAAAGCAGTTCATTCAGTAAAGATGTAGGTCCCAATATCTCTGGGCTCAAGACACCCTTTCTAAAGTAAAAATTTCCAAGAGGGCTTCCTCCCTGCCCTCCTCCCTACCTATAACTGTTGCCCTCATGCCTGTGAGTTCATGATTCTGTGGAGTCTGTGATTCCATGGATTCTGAAATTAAAGGCTGAAAGGAGACTTTAATGTCATTGGGTGGAGACAACTTGACTTTCAGTTGAGGAAACTGGGGCTCAGAAAATTGAAGGCTATTGCCAAAATCACAGCAAGCCAGACATCAAGGTCAACAGAATGTAGGCTCCTCCCTGCTGGCCCTGAGCCCTTCCCGGTACCATGGCCCTTAACATTTCCTTGGCCTTCCCTCCTTTTCTGAGCCCCACTTTAACACCTGGGTTTGATGTCTTCTTGGTCTGAACTTCCTTGATTTGAGATCTTCTCTCTAACGTTCATTCATTCCTTCAAGCAGCCCTTTTCCCATCCATCATCTACCAACTGTCATTGGGTGCCCAGTGCTAGTCTGCCAAATGTACTGCTGGTTGTCAGAAGGTCCTAGTGAATGAAGCTTTTGTGCTACTTTCAGCATCAAGACTAGTCCCCAAACGCAGAAGGAAGTCACTCCCTCAGTGTTAGGTGACAATAACTAACGATGTGTCAGCATCTTTGTTTAGGGGTTCTGAAGTCCTATGGGCTTCAGAGTGATTAAAATCAGCCAGATAGTGTATTTACATTGCTTGATCTGCATTTGGGGTCTAGTTTAGTAACTTTTATTGATCTACCTAGTCAGCTTGAAAGTCACATTTTCCCCTAGGACAGAGTTAAAGGAACCCAGTGAAAGGCTCATGTTTGATTAATCAAGGAGAAAATAGTCATGCACAGACAGAAGACTGAGCTGTGTCATTTCAGCCCCTGAGTTCATGAGTTTTCTTAAGGACCTTTTAGGACAGAGATCCAAGACGGCCGATCACTAGCAGCTCAGGATTGCAGCTCCCAGTAAAAGCGCAGAGAGCCAGTGGACGCCACACTTACTGATAAATTTTTGCTGCCCACGGACCAGGACATTCCCAGCAGAGGAGCCCCACAGGTTGCCAGCGCGACCCTTTCGGCTGGCGTGGCTTTTTTGCCGGCGCCTCGGCTCGGCGGCTCTTGGTGCGGAGTAAACGGGAATGAGTCTCCTTTTGGATGATGTTTGGAGCTCTGGGAAGTCAGAGCAGTCCATCCAGCTGATTGAAAAAGAGACTGAAGCAGACCGGAGAACCCCGGGTAGAAAAGCACCACGAATTTCAACGCTGCTGTTTTAGCTAGCATTGCGGGTCGCCACAGTGAAAATTACATAGATTCTGGAGCTGGGAATTAACAAGCTGGACGTCCACTCAGAGACCTAATTTGAAAGTTGGTAATTACAAAAACGACAGACGGACAAAACCATAAAGATACCAAGAAGCCACCGTAAAAAAAACTGAGAACACTCAAAATCAGAAAGTCTCTCCTTCTACAGAGGACGCTAGTTCCTCATCAGTAACGGAACAAGGCTTGATGGAAAACGAGTGTGAAGAATCATCAGAATTAGGCTTCAGAAGGT